>JAPVLO010004533.1:0-14979 GCA_027257055.1 Cephalopachus bancanus | reverse complement strand
CTACTTGAAAGGCTAAGGCGGAAGGATAGCCTAAGCAAAACAGGTCAAGGCTGTGGTGGCCGAGCATGCCACTGCATTCCAGCCTGGGCAACAGAGTGAGACTCCAACTCAAAAAAAAAAAAAAACTATGTGTCTCAGCAACTTGCCACATTTATCATTAAGTTCATCAATGTGCTGAAGTTTCCGTGTAAATTTCATGGTTGATTAGTCCTTTAATTATCTTTCTAACCAGACTTTTAATTAACAACAGGCTTAATATAAATATGTTTTATCTGGCAATGCAGTACAAAATCAAAACAAATGTATTTAAAACTAAAATCAAGTGGTAGCAAAATGAATAACTATTATCAACTGTAGATAGTTTTTGTGATCTTTTTGAAAATGTTCTTAATGCTTTGTAGATGGCTTGTGCTGTTTTTTGTTTTGTTTTGTTTTTTGTATAGACGAGATCTTTCGATGTTGCCCAGGCAGGTCTTGCACTCCTGGACTCATTCAATCCTCCCACTTCCGCCTCCCAAAGTGCTGGGATTATGGGTGTGAGCCACCATGCCTGGCCTTGGCTCATGTATTATATGCCTTAGTACACAGATGTCCATAGTCACCATCCTTGGGGCAGAGCTTTGTTTTGTTTTGAAGGATAAGGTACTCCTGTCTTGTCTTTTTCCAATGTCATGCCATTCTCAAATTTACAGATATATGGATTGAAAAGTCCTAGAACAATGTAGATACTTAACAGTATTTTTTGAAAAGCTTCTTTTTTATTGTCATTAAATGCTATCAGTTTTTATGACACCTTTGATGTAAGTCAAATTTGTTTTTTCCTTATTTTCACATACTTGACAATTGCCCACCAGTTCTTGAACTGGTTTTTAGTTTATTTTGTTAACTACAACTTACATACTTATTCAAATTCACTCAGACTTTTCAAAGGGCGATAACAAGTTCAGTTTCTTTTCTTTCTTTCTTTTTTTTTTTTTTGAGTCGGAGTCTCACTCTGTCACCCAGGCTGGAGTGCAATGGCACGATCATGACTGTCACAGCCTCGACCTCCTGGGTTCAGGTGATCTTTCTACCTCAGCTTTCCAAGTAGCTGGGACTACAGGCAGGCGCCACCACGGCTGGCTAGTTTTTTTTATTTATTGTAGAGATGATGAGGTCTCGCCAAGTTACCCAGTTTGGCCTCAAACTCCTGGGCTCAGGCTGTTCTCTCACTTCTGCCTCCCAAAGTGCTGAGATTACAGGTGTGAGTCACCATACCCAGCACAAGGTCAGTTTCTGATTCTGAACCTGATTCTGTATCTGATTCTGCAGCACTTTAAAATTAGTTAGGTAAACTTGCAAATTTCACGGATTCTTCCTAAACACACTCAAAAAAAAATTCTTACAAATTACATGCAAATTTGGTCAGCTAAGTTCCCTAGGCATTCAAACATCTTAGAAAGGAAGCAAACCTTGACAGCAAAGCCTCTATGTATTAGTCTGCTATGGGTTGCTATAAAGGAGTACTTGAGGCTGGGAATTTATAAGAAAAGAGGATAATTTGGCTCAGGATACAGCATGGCACCAGCACCTGCTGCCTTCTGGTGAGCCTCAGGAGACCTCATGCCTGATGGAAGGCAAAGGTGGCCGACATTTCACATGGCAAGAGAGGAGCAAGAGAGGAGGTGGTCCAGGGCTCTTCAGATAATCAGTTCTCTCATGAGCTAATAGAGTCCAGAGGCACTGTGAGGGTTCCGCCCCCATAACCCAAACACCCCTGTCAGGACCCACCTCCAACATTGGGGGCACATTTCAACATGAGATTTGGAGAGGTCAGACATACAAATTATATCACTGTATAAACACAACTTGCACAGAAATATCATTTCTTAATTTCAAAGTTACACATTTACTTCCCTAGTCATAGTGAACAGAATTATCAATTCAAGTCTACCACAGTAAGGTAACAAAAAGGTTTTTCACAAAATTAGCCAGGTGTGGTGGTGCACACTTGTAGTCCCAGCTTGAGGTGAAAAGATGGCCTGAGCCCAGGAGGTGAAGTCTGTAGTTAGCCATGATGGTACCACTGCACTAGTGGTAGGTGACAGAGTGAGACCCTGATTTTTGAAAAAAAACAAAAAACAAATATGATGAATGTAGAAGTGCTGGAATTGCAGGCATGAGCCACTGCACCTGGCTGAATAATAATTTTTTAATAGTAATTTTTTATTTTTAAATAATTTTTTAACAAGATGTTTGGACTGAAATCGGTGAGTCATGGATGCAATAGATAACTGACGTTGCATCCTTTTAAGGTTTGGGACAAACCTGAACTATCTCCAGCCTAGACGACCAGGAGTGTTTCCCAAATTGCCTGTTGCCCTTTGTTCTCTGCATGCCAGAGAAAGGTGAGCACCTGTGCCTCACCACACTTGAAGTGGCCAGGTATCCAACCTGCACTTGAGATGTGCAAGATGTCACAGAATCACCGTCTAAGTTTTCAGGAAAAGAGCTTAAAGATTAACTCAAGTTCTTGGAATACTAAAATTCTGGTGAGTGACTTGTTTGGGGGTACTCAGTGGGGGGGTGTTAATTGGGATAATACATGAAAATTGTCTGGGACAGCACCTGGTAAACAGTGGTTACAGGGTTGCCAAGGAATATACTGACCTGGAATTCCAGCTGCAGTCTACTGCGGTGCAGTAGTTAGCACCACATGCCCTGGCTGCCGTTGATAGTATGAACTCCTTTGAATGGCTGTCAATTTAAGTTTTGGCCAGGCTCAGTGGCTCACACCTGTAATCCCAGCAATTTGAAAGGTGGAGGATTAACTGAGTTCAGGGTTCAAGACCAGCCTGGGTAACTTGGTGAGATTCCGTCTCTACAATAAATTAAAAAGTAGCCAGGCATGGTGGCATGCACCTGTAGTTCCAGCTGCTTGGAAGGCTGAGGTGGAAGGATCATCTGAGCCAGCAGGTCGAGGATACAGTGGCCATGAGCATGCCACTGCATTCCAGCCTGGGTGACAGAGTGAGACCTCGACTCAAAAAAAAAAAAAAGTAAAGACTTCACTTATGTAACAAACATTCCTTGCCTCTGAATGCAATTTTAATTTACATTCTTGGATTTGGTTGCTTAGTGCTCTTTTAGTTTTAAAAAGGATACACAGGTATGCAAATTATCATTTTGGGTCAGAAGGCTTTTCAGGGCTTTCCCCCCCCATGGTACAATGGTTTCATGTGATTAAGCACTATCCCTTTCCCATTTGTTGAAAAAGCTGATAATGGTATCAAATAAAATGTATAGGAGGCCATTGCTCTGAACTAAGTTCCTGTACTAGAGGTCAATAGACTACACTAAAAATCAAAATGGAGTCACCTATGCTAAAGTCGCAACTCGCCAAACTAAAGCTAAGTTGTTATCTGACCTTTATGTTACAGCCTGACAAGGTTCTTGTCTGCTGCATGAAAAGAGCCAGTGTCCAGACGCAGCTGAGCTGGGGGAAAGGTGACATTTTCCAAATCCTCCTCCTTGAGAATTTTTGGCTAGGCTTTTTTTGTTTTGTTTTGTTTTGTATGAGTTGGAGTCTCACTCTGTCCCCCAGACTGGAGTGCAGTGGCCACTCCCAGCCACCACAGCCCTGACCTGCTGGGCTCCAGCGATCCTTCCGCCTCAGCCTTCCAAGTAGCCGGAATTACAGGCATGCACTACCATGTCCGGCTGATTTTTTGATTTATTGTAAAGATGAGGTCTCGCTGCCCAGGCGGGTCTCGAACCGCGGGCTCAGGCAATCCACTCACCTCAGCCTCCCAAAGGCGCAGGATTACAGGCTGAGCCACCGAGCCCGGTTTTTTAGTACCCTTTCAAAAGGACTCCTGTGTTTGCAGTTTCTCAGAGTAACAAGCTCAAAATATGCCAAAAGCTGGGTGCAGTGGCTCAGGCCTATAATTACAGCACCTTGGGAGGCTAAGGCAGAAGGATTGCTTGAGTCCAGGAAGTTGAGACTAGCCTAGAAAATGTAGTGAGACCTTGTATCTACAAAAAAAAAAAAAATTTTTTTTTTGAGTCAGAGTCTCACTCTGTCCCCCAGGCTGAAGTGCAGTGGCATGCTCACGGCCACTGCAGCCTCGACCTGCTGGGCTCCAGCAATCCTTCCACCTCAGCCTCCCAAAGGCACGGGACTACAGGCTGAGCCACCGAGTCCGGCTGGCTAGGGCTTTTTAAGGTATAAGTTGGCAGGCAGGGGGCTGGGGGAAACAAGTGCTGCTGATTGGTTGGACATGAAGCCAAGGGGGTGTCCAAACTGTCTGTCTGCTCAGAGTGAGTTTCTGGGAGGGGGTCACGAAGCAGCTGACTCGGTTCCTTGGTATGGGTCACTGTTGGGTGGGGTCCATTGGTCACATCAGAAGCAAAATTTGAAAAACGTCTCAAAAATCTGTCCCAGGCTTATGTGATCTGGAGGAGCAACTGGGGAAGCTACAAATCTTGTGAATAATATTTGTTTAACATGGGAGGTGTGTGGGAGGGTGATCAATATTGCTTAAGCCCATTGGGCTATCAAACTTGATGCTATCAAGCAGATCTGCCTGACCTGAGGGCTCATTGCTTTTTTAATTAAATAAGCTCATCAATCTTTTGCTTCCTTCCTACTCCCGCAATCAGAACATGACAGAATCCAGGTTCCTATTCTGACCTTGTGGCCTTTTGTTAATTTTACAAAGGCTTTTTTGGGGAGAGATAGCAGCAAATTCTACAAACAGACCCATTTCAATCTTATGCAGGCAAGCCCCAAACTGGAGTCTGAAAGGCCAATTGGGTTCTTGGCTTCAGGCAGGAAGGAATTCAAGCGTGAGCCCTACACAGCAGAAGAAAAGTATTAAAGAAACCGGCCGGGCCCTGTGGCTCATGCGTGTGATCCTGGCACTTTGTGAGGCCGAGATGGGAGGATTGCTTGAGTCCAGGAGTTCGAGACCAGCCTAGGCAACATAGGGAGACCTCATTTCTCCAAAATTTTTTTTTAAAAAAATTAGCCAGACTTGGTGACACGTGCTTGTATTGTTTTGCTTTGAGTCAGAGTCTCACTCTGTCACCCAGACTGGAGTGCAGTGGCCGCTCCCGGCCACCGCAGCCTCGACCTGCTGGGCTCCGGCTATCCTTCCGCCTCAGCCTTCCGAGTAGCCCGGAATTACAGGCATGCGCTCCCACACCCGGCTGATTTTTTTTTTTCTTTCTTGATTTATTGTAGAGATGAGGTCTCGCTGCCCAGGCGGGTCTCGAACCCGCGGGCTCAGGCAATCCACTCACCTCAAGCCTCCCAAAGGCGCGGGATTACAGGCTCAGCCATTGAGCCCAGCAGGCATGTGCTTGTATACCCACCTACTTGGGAGGCTGAGGTGGAAGAATTGCATGAGCCCAGCAGGTCAAGGCTGCAGTGAGCGGTGATAGTGCCACTGCACTCCAGTCTGGGAGACAGAGTGAGAATCTCACCTTGGCCTCCCAAAGCGCAGGATTACGGGCTGAGCCACCAAGCCCGGCCCTGATTCAAAAAATAAATAAATACAAATAAATGGATCCATAGGCAGGACAGCCCATGTGCCTTGCTGGGGCTTCAGTTGGAAAAATAAGTTTACTGAAATGACGGAACAGGTTGCTCCATAGGCAGAGGGGCCTGGGTTGGTCTATAGAACAGAAACCATTCGGCACTGGGGTTTTATTTCTGTAGCTATTTCTTTTCTTTTTTTTTTTTTTTTTGAGTTGGAGTCTCACTCTGTCGCCCAGACTGGAGTGCAGTGGCTGCTCCCGGCCACCGCAGCCTCAACATGCTGGGCTGCCGCGATCCTTCCACCTCAGCCTTCCAAGTAGCTGGAACTACAGGCACGTGCTACCACGCCCGGCTAATTTTTTGATTTATTGTAGAGATGAGGTCTCGCCAAGTTGCCCAGGTGGATCTCGAACTCACGGGCTCAGGCAATCCACTCACCTTGGCCTCCCAAAGCGCTGGGATTACAGGCTGAGCCACTGAGCCCAGCCGCTATTTCTTGATATATGACAAGTAAAGGCTGGATTATTCACGGATTTTCCGGGAAAGGAGCAGGAGCGAATGAGGCTTCCTCTCCTTTTTAAACCACGTAGGGTAACTCTGGGAGTTGCCTTGGTAATTGTAAACTGTCATGGCACTGGTGTATTTTTTAGCATACTGATGTATTACAATTAGTGCACAATGAGCGAAAACGACACGCAGAGGTCACTTGTGATGCCATCTTGGTCTCTCGTTGGCTTCGGTGGGTCTTCTCGCTGCCTCCCATCTTGTTAGTGAAGTCTAGGGTTTGCGACCATTTTGGAAACTAGTCCTGCTGGGTCCCTGTGTCAAGTCTGCCTGACAATAAAGTGCTCTGTTTTAACCTTTAACGCGAGTCACCCGAAATTCACCCATCAATTATTTCTCTACGTTTCCCAGTCCCTGCCTTACAAGGAAAATCACTCAGAAATGCCCAATCCACGTTTATTCTTTGTTTCTGCTTTCATCAGCCCGTTTTCTGTCTAGAAAGCCAGACTCCCCTGCTTCACTCCAGTAAGTTGATGAAAGGGTAAACTGAAGCGAGGTTTCTTTTCTTTTCGAGTTGGAGTCTCACTCCGACGCCAGGCTGGAGCGCAGTGGCATGCTCACGGCCACTGCAGCCTCGACCTGATGGGCTCGGGGGATCCTTCCGCCTCAGCCTTCCAAGTAGCCGGAACCACAGGTGAGCGCTACCATGCCTGACTTATTTTTTGATTTACTGTACAGACGAGATCGTACCAAGTTGCCCAGGCTGGTCTCGAACCCCTGGACTCAGGCAATCCTCTCGCCCCGGCCCCCCAAAGTACGGGGATGACAGGCTTGAGCCACTGCGCCAGGCCAGGTTTTTCGTTTTGGGTTTTTTTTTTTTTTTGAGTTGTTGTCTCACTCTGTCGCCCGGACTGGAGGGCAGTGGCCGCTCCCGGCCACCGCAGCCTCGACCTGCTGGGCTCCCGCGATCCTTCCGCCTCAGCCTTCCTAGTAGCTGGAACTACAGGCATGCGCTACCACGCCCGGCTGATTTTTTGATTTATTGTAGAGATGAGGTCTCGCTCCCCAGGTGGGTCTCGCACCTGCGGGCTCAGGCAATCCACTCATCTCAGCCTCCCAAAGCGCTGAGATTACAGGCTGAGCTACCAAACCCGGAGGCCAGGTTTCTATAGGTACCTCCTTTCAGTTGGGAAACTTTATTTATGGAAGTGCTGCCAGATTCTGTTATCACTTACCAAGCCAACTGAGATCTTTAAACTTGTAATTTTGTATTTCGGCAACAGGAACTCCTTTTTTTTTTGGAGTCAGGGGTCTCTGTCGCCCAGGCTGGAGTGCAGTGGCATGATCACGGCTCTTCACATCCTCAACCTCCTGGGATCAGGCGATCCTTCAGCATCAGCCTCCCGAGTAACTGGGACTTCAGGCGCGCGTCCCCACGCCCGACTTGTGTTTTTTATTTTTTGAAGAGACGAGGTTTCCCTGCGTCGCCCAGGTTGGTCTGGAACTCCTAGGCTCAAGCGATCCTTCCGCCTCGGCCTCTCAGAGTGATGGTTAAGCCACCACGCGGGCCGGAACCGTTTAGATATGGAGTACCAATTTAGAGGCCAAGCGGCCGCACGACCCCCGCTCTCAAGCCCGGAAGTGGAGCGCGCGGACCAACGCCGGGGCAGGGCAAGCACGGACAGTTACGTGCCGACGCCACTGCGCATGCCCAGAGGCGACCCGACGCCGGAGGACGTCAGCCTGCGCGGCGCCATGGTGGGCGCGGGGGGCGCGGGGCTGCCGCGGTTTCTGCGGTCGGCGGCGCGGGCGTGGCTGCGGAGCCCGCGGTACCGCCCCCTGGCCCTGGCGCCCCGCGGGGAGGACTGGCGGCGCCCCGCCAGCTCCGAGCCGCGCGGACGTCCGCCCAGCCTATCGGCGGCGGCCGTGGTGGCCTCCGCGCCGCGCGCCCTTCAGCCCTACCTGCGCCTCATGCGGCTGGACAAGCCCGTCGGTGAGTGCGGGGCGCGGGCCGCGGGCCCCCGGCTGCCCACGCGGCCTGGGACGGAGACGCGAGCCGAGAGCCGGGCTGAGCAGCCGGGCGCCCCGGGCGAGTGTCCTGGGACCCTGGGTCGAGGCGTTTCCCAGGGACCCGCCGGCTGTCAGGCCCGGGCCCGGACCCTGAGCCCGCGAAGCCGGCAGAACCTTCACTCAGCTCGGGTGGTTGTGTAAACGGCGGCTCGGGCGGAGCGTCCCGTTCTCGTGGCCCCGCGTTTACGCAGATTTATGGTGTTGAAGCACGTCTTCGTTCGTTGTAGTGGGTTTTTTCTCTTTTAACTTATTTTTATAATTATAGAGACGGAGGTCTCGTTGTGTTGCCCAGGCTGGTCTCGAACTCTTGAGCTCCAGCGGTCCTTCCGCCTCGGCCTCCCGAGGTGTTGGGGTGACAGGCGTGAGCCACCGCACCCGGCCCTCGTCGTAGTGCTTGGTCCTCCCCCCAGTCCTGTAAGGCCCACGGGGTAAATCTTAAGCCAGTGAAACTGCTAAGGAAATTTAAGGCTCGCTGACAGAGCCAGACTCTTATGCTGTGAGTAACAGAGCAGTGCTTTGATGCTGCAGCCAGGCTCTTCCCTGCATCACTCATAAGGCAAAGGTTTAATTTATTTGAATGCAGTAGGTACAGTGATTAGTGACTTCCCACTCAGAGTCTCTTCTAAGGGAAGATCTTCCTGACCTTCTGGTTTTATTTATTTATTCATTTAGAGACAAGGTCTCACTGTGTTACCCAGGCTGGTCTCAAACTCCTTGACTCAAGAAATCCTGTGACCTCAGCCTTCCAAAGTGCTGGGAATGCAGGTGTGAGCCAATGTGCCATCCCGATAGTATTTACCCCTTGTATTTTCTTCATAGCCCTCACTGCTAATTATGTGTTTATTAAGTGGATGTATTAAGTATTAAGTGGATGGAATTTCCACCACATTGCCTAGCCGTGGAGGCAGAAAGGGCCACGGGAACTGTCTTTTCAGGGATTTCATCTAGTTGAAAGATCTGGAATCAGTAGGAGTGGTGCAGATGGTCAGTGCTGCAGGAGAGAGAAAGGGCTGTGGCTCTGCATGCTGGATAGTGTCTCAGGAAGCTGTTACTCACCAAAGGACAGGGCGACTTGGCAGAGGAGGGAAACCATCTTGGGGGGAGATATTTTTGCAAAGACCCAAGGGTGGAGTGTTAGAATGTGGGCTTGACCAGAACACCAGGTAGGTATAGGAATGGGGGAGGAGGCTGGGTAAGGACTGAGAAGGATAGAGAACTGGGTGGGGTGGCAGCCAATCCACTAATCTAAGTAACGTCGCAGCGTGTAGAGATGCGTCCAGGTGCCTGATACGTGGACCCCACCTTGCCCCTAAGATACCCCAGTGATGCGGATTTTTCAGGTCAGCCTGAACTTCGAGAGTGTCAGCTCAGTGGGTCAGAGAGGGTAGTCTGGAGGGTCTGGTAAACCTAGCCCCAGATTAAGCCTTGGGACACACTGCTGTCTGAGCACGAGGTTACTATGACCAGCTCTTATGGGCTGGCAAGCCCTGAGAGTGTTGCTGGGTTAGTGGGCTGGCAAGCCTAACCTCCAGGGTGTCTCAGCTTTGGAATCTCTCCTCCCGGCAGCTCTTCTGGTTCAGCTAGCTCTGTTGACTGGCAAGCCAGCCTCTGGGGTGCACAGCTTTTCAGCTCTGATGGTCTTGGCAGCTTTTCAGGTTGCAGCTCTTCAGGGTCGAGATTCTTGTCTCATACCCAGGAACAATGAGGGACAAAGACAATCAGAAAGTGAGAAAGCAGGATTTATTGAGAGGACAGAGAAGCTCCCACAGTGGGAGGGCACCTGAAGGGGTTGCCCCTCTGGGGCCAAAAACCTGGTGCTTATATAGCCCTAAGTCTAAGCTGATTGGCTAGCACTACCTGGCCCTAATGGCAAGCTGATTGGTTGCTTTTTTTTTTTTTTTTTTTTGAGTTGGAGTCTCACTCTGTCACCCAGACTGGAGTGCAGTGGCCGCTCCCAGCCACCACAGCCTCGACCTGCTGGGCTCTGGTGATCCTTCCGCCTCAGCCTTCCAAGTAGCTGGAACTACAGGTGTGCGCTACCACACCCGGCTAATTTTTTGATTTATTGTAGAGATGAGGTCTCGCCAAGTTGCCCAGGCGGGTCTCGAACCCACGGGCTAAGGCAATCCACTTACCTCAGCCTCCCCAAAGGTGTGGGGTTACAGCCTGAGCCACCAAGCCCGGCTTGGTTGCTTTTCGATCCCAGCAGTGAGTACTTAAGCTTTGGCTTGAGAGCCTCGCAGGGTGCTTGTTTACCAATGCTGAGCCTGAAAGACCTGCTAGGAATTTCGCTACATTATTACCCTCATTGTTACCAGAGCGCCAGTCCTCCCTAGCCTTTCTCTAGCTATCTCCTGTCTCACCATGCGGGCCTTTGTGGTGTCCTAGGCTTATGTGACTTCCATCTGCAGTCAGAGCACCAGGTCACTATGACCAGGAGTTACCATGTAGCAGGAAAATAGAGAGGTCGTGACACCGAGACTATTATAGGAAGTGGCAACTTTATTATGCCAGCTGGTGGACAGGCTAACGCTTCCAGGTCGAGCCGCCCAGAACAGGAGAAAAGGGGTTCCATGCCTTCGCTTAGGTAAGGGAGGGGTCATGCCCAACGACCACACATTTTTCTTGGAATTCACAAGGTTGTGTTCAGAAAAATGAGATCTTTCAAAGAACAAATGGTCTCCAGGAAATTCAGGGAGAGCAGGGGTTATAAACTGACAAGGAGAGCAGTTGTGAATTAGGTACTCTTTTGCATTTCCATGAGAGCCATCAGTCCCTGGCCACCTGGCTTCTCTTTAAACAAAACCGGCCTGGCAGGTCCTCAGAGCCTGCCACCTGACTCTCAAAAGGAAACACCCTCAACTGCTACCAGTTCCCTTCCTGCCACATCCCCCCCTTGATGCTCAATCTTTCATGGATCTAGAACATCATCATTCTTAATTTGGTGCATTAGTATTAATATAGGCCGCAGTTTTTTTGTTCAACAACTGTTTCCATAAACTTAGAAATGGCGTTCATAATCACTGGGGCTATGCAAAGGAGGATAAGACAGAATCCCACCAAGAGGACTACAGATTCAATAATATACTTAAGCCGGGCTCAGTGGCTCAGCCTGTAATCCCGCACTTTGGGATGCTAAGGTGAGTGGATTGCCTGAGCCCGCGGGTTCGCAACCCTCCTGGGCAACTTGGCGAGACCTCATCTCTACAATAAATCAAAAAATCAGCCAGGCATGGTAGCGCGTACCTGTAATTCTGGCTACTCGGAAGGCTGAGGCGGAAGGATCGCCAGTGCCCAGTGGGTCGAGGCTGCGGTGGCCGGGAGCGGCCACTGCACTCCAGTCTGGGCGACAAGAGTGAGACTCCAACTCACACAAAAAAATAAATAAATAATATACTTAAATCCTCCCAGACCCGAGAACATATTTTCAAACCAATTGCTGATTTTTATGCCTTGCCATTTTTGCACCGGGACATGGGCAAGCTTTCTAATATTGGTAGCTATATCAGTTATAACTTTACCATTATTATCTATTTGCAAACAACAGTCAGAGCTATTAAATTTACCACATACTTCTCCTTCTTCCACCAGCAGGTAGTCCAAAGCTAAGCGGTTTTGATAAATAGCTGCGCACATTTGGGCTTGTTGCTGAGCAACAAGCTCAAAAGCCCTGGCTGTTTGATTAGTTATAACTTCCAAGACTGACTGTAACCTGATAATGCAATTCAGCATATATATATAGGCATGCGTTATTTCGGACTCCCATCTTGTGCCCATGTGGCTGGGCCATAAGTATTTATAATTCTCTGGGGTGGCCATTTGTCGTTTTTCCAAACCTGGGTTCCTCCTATATTAAGAACTTGGTTGAGGGATCGAACAACTTGTGTTTTGAGGCTTTCATAAAGGGGAATGCCTAGTTCATCCCCCCTTGGGTTAGGCAGGGGGAAAAATCCTGGCTGGATTATTCCTGTGGTACATATGCCTTTCCATAATGCTGGGAGCTGGGCATATGCAACCTTTTCCATATATCAAAAATAGCCCTTTAGGGACTTTCCAGAGGTCTGGATTTACAGAGGACAGATCTGTCCAACTCTGACTTATAATGGGGATACCTTGAAATGGGTTAGCCTGTTCAGAGGGTAGTACTATACAGTTACTTATAGTTTGGGTGACAGTAGTACATTGAGAAGATTTAGTTGCATAAGCAGGTGCCCAATACCAAACAGGCTTTGTTGGCCACCAGAACAAACTCCTGGCTGGGATGAATAACGATGGAAAACTCTTACGTCTGGCCAGATAGTTTCTATACACGTACATGCTGGGTGTGTGAGGGAAGCGATAAACATATTAGGCAGAAATACATAAAAGCACAAGAACACTTTCTATCATAAGAAAGAATGGAGAGGCAGAACCGCATAACTGCCACCAGGTTCCTCCATCCACATCGCCCGTTGCGCCGCCAGCCAGCCCAGCGTCCACTGCCAGCATGGGAGTGCAGGTGGAGAACATCTCCCCAGGAGACGAGCGCGGCCAGACCTGTGTGGTGCACTACACCGGAATGTTTGAAGATGGAAAGAAATTTGATTCCTCCCGGAACAGGAACAAGCCCTTTAAGTTTATGCTAGGCAAGCAGGAGGTGATCTGAGGCTGGGAAGAAGGGGTTGCCCAGATGAGTGAGGGTCAGAGAGTCAAATTGACTATAACTCCAGACTGTGCCTATGGTGCCACTGGGCACCCTGGCATCATCCCACCGCATGCCACTCTCGTCTTTGATGTGGAACTTCTAAAACTGGAATGACAGGAATGGCCTCCTCCCCGAGCTCCCTGTTCTTGGATCTGCCATGGAGAGATCTGGTGCCTCCAACCACCTGCACAGAATCCGCACGGAACTCTTCTTGGTGTCCCCACACTCTATACAGACATCTGCCCGACTGAAGTGTCTGTCACTCCGCTTTGCTTCCCACACCTTCCTCTCCTCCTCCCCTTCTCCCCGTACATGTGTTTACCTAAACTACATGCCATGAACCTCAACTACTCATTTTATTTTGTTTTGTTTTGGGGTGAAGATTCAGTTTCAGTCTTTTGGGTCTAGGTTTCCAGTTAAGCATACAGTCAAGTATTAGCAGCACAAGTGATGCGTTGACTTTAGAGTAGGAATTGGTGTTGGGGGGGATTGCAAGAATCTTTATTTTATTATTTTTTTGGATGAAATTTTTATCTATTATATATTAAACATTCTTGCTGCTGCACTGCAAAGCCATAGCAGATTTGAGGCACTTTTGAGGGCTGAATTCTTCTCCAAGTTGAAAGATGTCCTTGGTTAAACTAAAAGCCCAACCCAAAACTGAAGTGGGAGGGGAGAGCTTTCGCCTCCACCAGTCCCACCCCACAACTCCGAGACCCTCTGCCTTCTGAAAGTAGATCATTTTCACTTCGATGTTGGACACTACAGGTATCTGTCCCTGGACCAGCAGGGACCTCTGAAGCCTTCTTCGTGACCTGGCTTTTTTTTTGTCCTGTGATTTTTCTAATGGACTTTCAGGAATTTTGTAAATCTCATAACTTTCCAAGCTCCACCACTTCCTAAATTTTTTTTTGAGTTGGAGTCTCACTCTGTCACCCAGACTGGAGTGCAGTGGCCACTCCCAGCCACCACAGCCTCAACCTGCTGGGCTCCGGCGATCCTTCCGCCTCAGCCTTCCGAGTAGCTGGAATTACAGGCATGTGCTACCACGCCGGCTGATTTTTTTGATTTATTGTAGAAATGAGGTCTCCCTGCCCAGGCGGGTCTTGAACCTGCGGGCTCAGGCAATCCACTCACCTCAGCCTCCCAAAGGCGCGGGGTTACAGGCTGAGCCACTGAGGCCGGCTTACTTCCTAAATTTTAAGAACTTTAATTGAAAGTTTAGATTGAAGGTGCTGTTTGTAGACTTAACACCCAGTGAAAGCCCAGCCTTCATGACAAATCCTTGAGTGTTCTCTTAGGAAAATTATGGTCATCGCAGCTTCAGCATCTCCCATTTGTGATGCTTGACTCCTCTGCTGATTTCAGCATTTCCTGGTTTCTCCTCCCATGGCCCATTCTCACCCCTTTGCTGTCCTGTGTAGTGATTTGGTGAGATAAATTGTTGCTCCCCCCACCCCACCCTTGGGTACCACATATGAGTTTCAAGTTTTATTATTGCAATAAAAGTGCTTTATGCTGGCTTTTCTAAAAAAAAGAATGGAAATGCTAGTAAGACCCTTTTCTACCATGTTTGATGGGGACAACTCTTAATTCTATAGCAAATAAAGTCAGTTCTATAGCAATTAAAATGACAAACAGTTTGGCAAATATAAAAGCTGACAAAGCAAAACAATGACTTATCAGTAATGTCAGCTGAGTTCTTAAACTGAATCCTTAATCTTCTGATCAGTCAGCCTCCGGTGTGTGACTGAAGCAGGGCTGAAGTATCCTCAGGCTTCTAGAGCAGGGCTGGAGCTGCAAATCTGTGGTGCACTCCCAGTCCTGGAAGGCTGGCTTAATCCTGCTATAATGGATCCAAGGAACTACTTCGGCTACTTTGCGGTCTGGGGTAGATAAAAGAACAGTAAACGGCCCCCTCCAGAGGGGCTTTAGAGGTTGTACATTCTACTTTTTTACCCATACCATATCACCTGGCTTAAAAGAATGGTCATTGTAGTTAAACTAATTGGCAGTCTTTCTCTGACTTGACAATGGATGGCATTTAGGACTGAACCTAAGGCTTGCATTTACCGTTTTAGGGTAAGACTTCCTAATTCCTTTAAGTCTCCCTGTATGCCATTAACGAGGGGGTGGCCACCCATAAAGATTTTTTAAAGGGAACAGCGAGAAGCCTGTTTAATTTATTCAAAGACCTGTT
>JAPVLO010004532.1:0-22263 GCA_027257055.1 Cephalopachus bancanus | reverse complement strand
AACGTGGTGGCAGCTGAAGGCCACCATTTTGAGTGAATTATCACAGAAACAGAAACTGATGACCATATGTTAAAAGTGGGAACTAGACAGTGGGTACACAGAGGCATAAGGATGAAACAGCAGACACTGAGCACATGCACCCGCTGAATCTAAAATAAGTAAGTAAACAAATAGGCACTCAAATGAAAATGAAAGTAGATAAAGAAGATTATATCCTATAACATAAACAACTATAAACTGTCTAAGAAAGACAAAAATTCTAACAAAAGTTTTGTAGACATTTTTCCTGAAATTGATGACGTTTTTCTGTCAGAAAATAAATGAATAATAAATAAATGAATAGAAAATTATTATTATTCATGGATTGAAAAGGTCAGCACTGTTAAGGTATCGGTTGTCTTCTAGTACATATAGATTCTAGACATATCAATTCCATGCGCTATCAATAGAAAATCCAATCTATGTGTGTGTATTTAAAATGAAAAGATTATTTATACACACACACACAACCTAAAAAATATATGCCTATACACAAGGAAGACCCCAAAACATCAGAATGCATTTACAAAAATTGCGTATTTATCCTTAAATGTTTAAACTTTAGTCACCTTCAAAGTACTCTCCGCTTGATGCTATACACCTATTGAGATGCTTTTTCCACTGCTCAAAACAGTTTTTGAACTTGTCAGTTTGGTTGCCTATTAGTACTTTTGCCATTTTTTGTTTTATTTATTTATTTATTTGTTTGTTTGTTTATTTATTGAGTTGGAATCTCACTCTGTCGCCCAGACTGGAGTGCAGTGGCCGCTCCCGGCCACCGCAGGCTCGACCTGTTGGGCTCTGGCGATCCTTCTGCCTCAGCCTTCCGAGTAGCCGGAATCACAGGTACGCGCTACCACGCCCGGCTGATTTTTTGATTTATGGTAGAGATGAGGTCTCGCTGCCCAGGCGGGTCTCGAACCTGCGGGCTCATTCAATCCACTCACCTCAGCCTCCCAAAGGCACGGGATTACAGGCTGAGCCACCGAGCCCGGCTCATTTTTGTTTTATCTATTCCACATCTGTAAAACATTTCCCTTTGAGGGCATTTTTCATTTGGAGAAACAAAAATAAGTTACTCAGGGCGAGATTGGGTGAATAGGGAAGGTGGATTTTGTTCAAAAACTGCTGAACACTTGGTGTGGTATGGGAAGATGTGCTTATAAATCACCCATCACAAAATGAGCAAATGCATTGAAAGAATCTCCAAAAATTAAACATAACAAAACAAAAACACTGAAGCCAAATGCAGCCTCTCACAACAACAACTAGCTGATATACTGATGCTAATGGTTTGATAAAACACTTACCTAAATGAGGAAGTCTGTATCAGACTTTTGGGGTCCCATCTTCCAAAAAGAAATAATCTGTTTTTTCAGAGGGAGACAGATCCTCCCTTGTATTATATAAAAATCAATAAATAACAACCAAAGGCTTAACAAACCTAACATTTAAAAATATCCAAATGACCAAAAAGTTACAGGGACCATTAATTATAAGAATATTAATATTCAAGCTACAATTATATGCCAATATATAATATTTCCCAGAATTTATGAAACTAAAAAAAAAAAATTGACAATCTAAGTGTTGGCAACAGAAAATCGCATAATACTACTGGTAATATTATCCATTTTTTTCTACCACCTTAACAACCTGTTTTGTACTCCCATCTAAAACAAAATATATGACCACACTATGACTTAGATATTGAATTATTCTACATATATGCAAGGTAGATGAGACTACATGTGTACCAAAAAGCAAGTATAAAAAATACAAAAATGTGTAGAAAAAATGTTTTCATAATATTTAAAAATAGAAAACCAAAATGACCATCGCAAGCAGACAAGAGAATTTATAAGTAATTTGTATATTCATACAATAAAATTCTACAGCAATAATAGTATCATAGACATGATGAGAGAAAGGACGCAGATGCAGAGAATATGTATTGTATTATTCTACTTATATAATGTCTAAGAACAAGCAAAAACAATTTACACAGTTAGACGTTAGAACAGTGATTACCTTGAGGCTGAAGAATAATTATTGATAGGTAGCAATACTTAAAGGAGACTTTATTCATTCCAGGAGTAGTCTTTATGTCAAATAGATGATCTAAATGAGTAGTAACTGCATAGGTATATACATACATACAAATTTCATTGAACTGTACTCTTATGAATTGTGTACTTTATGTGTGTTATATATCATTTTTAAAAAAAAATTAGGAAATTTGTAAGAGGAAAATTGTTGCTTGTCTTGGATGTTTAATTGACTTCTCAGTTATAATTAGCAAAGCAATTTTATAAATAAAAATAGCAGAAATGAGATAATTATAATTAAAATAGTTTTATAAATTAAAAAATGGCAGGAATGGTATATTATTTAGGAGCATGTAAATGTAGCAAGATTTTAATTTGAAAGAATAGAGTGTGTGTGTGTACCTGTGTGTCTTTTTCATCCCCCTCTATACTTTCAAAACACAGAAAATTTACTCAGCTAGATTCTTCCATGTTATTTTCCTAATTTCTCAATTAAAAAAAGAGAGGGAGAAAAAGTCTCTACCCAGAGAGAATATAAGATAAATCTCAAGCTACAGATGAGAAGGAATTTTTAAAGAAAATCCTCTTTATAAAAGTGGTCTTCCCTTTCCCTAATAATAGACTGAAATTCTTGGGAATGAAGAAAGCAGAGATGCAGGCAAGGTTGTGGGTGGAATATTAAGAAAAAGAGAGAAGTCAGAAAGGCTTCAGTTAAGCATGACTCATAGAAGGGACCAAGTTGTGAAAAGGATGCTCTGCCTGAGCTACCCCTACCCTCCACTCTAGCCAGCATCTTCTGTCATCAGTGCCCTGAAGTGATATGAAAGCTGAAAGAGCAGTGGAGCATTCAATGGAGAACTGTGCAGCCTCTAACTGAAAGAGTAAAAAGTTTTCCTTTTTGGGGGCAGGTGACTTCTGATGCAGGTTGTTTTTTGAAAGCAGGCACCATCCATCCCAATGAAGACCATTTACATCATCACTCCCCTTGCAACTGTTCATCAGACCTCAAAAAGGCAGCTGGGTCTCTGGACATTTGATAGAGAATGATGTGAAAGAGATCATTCTTTTATTTATCTATATTTTGATTTTGTTAATATAAGAAATTTCTCTGGTTCCATCACAGAGAAAACCTCTGTAGCAAATGAAATTGTCTCAAGAGAGAAGAATGGAGAGATGGGAAAGATGGGACAAATTTTGGCTACAAGTTTTTTAGTACTAAGGGATATATCTTAAACCTAAGATTTATAGGTTCTTCAGCACTAAGCAGTTGATTCAATATAAGTTTTGTTATTTTGAAAACACATAGACAGTTAAGCCAAGTTTTGCATATGTACAGGGAAGGCATGCATTAACTGGCTTAGTTGGTACTCAAAGAGTTTTAATTATATTTTCCTATTTATGTATTACATCATATAACCTAAGTGCATGTTTTCAAAATTAAACTTCTAAGAACCACTCCACTTTTCATTCCTTTTGGATCTGTATCTTGACAAATAAAGTGTTTTTCTTTCTACATTGAATCTTTGAATATTTGTAGACAAGTTTGCTTTTGTTTCAATCATTTTTTTATTGACAATTTTACTGTCCCATTCTGTGAAGTGTCTATTCAATTGCTGAACTATCTTTTTTTACTAATTTGTCCAATTGTCTTAACTTTTATAATTAAAATAAATTTTTTATTGAAGACTCCTTTTCTCTGAATTATGTACTTAACAGTGCCTTTTGATTAATGCAAGTAACACAGTTCACACTACCTTTTTTCTTGTTTCACTTTTTTACTTTTCATTTGGTTACAAATGGAAATCTTTGACTACACTAAGATTTACTTGTCATCTAAAATCTTATTGTTTATTCTTTTGCCTTCTACATGTAAGTCCACAGTTCATGGAATTTATTTCTTTCACATGTTTTGAATTAGAGGTGTGTGTGTGTGTGTGTGTGTGTGTGTGTGTGTGTGTGTGTGTAGTCTCTTGCAGTGGGCCAGCCCCTGCAAAGAGATTTAGAGGGTCCCTGGAAGGTGTGGTGGCATCAGCGATTATTCTGGAGAAAGAAAGAGAGAGACCAGGGGAGAAAGAAAGAGACTGGACTCTGTCTAGTGCAGAAGCCCTGTTTCAATCATTTTAGTTGAAAACAAAATGAGGATGTCAACTGTAGGTTATTAGTAACTCAATTTGAGGGGAATCAAGTTAGAGGGGGAACCTTCCAAACCAGAAATATTTTTTAGAAGGTGAGCCCCTTGTAATACAGTCTCCCTGCTAGGTAAGCGATCAAAGTCATCGACATCATTGTACCAGCTACTATTGTTGTGAGAGGCTGTGTTTGACTTCAGTGAATTTTTTTTTTTTTTTTTGGTGGAGCTTCTTTCAACACATTTTGCTCATTTCATTTTCACGATGGGTGATTTACATGAACAAACTGCCCACACTGCACTGAACATTCAGCAGTATTCTTGTTTTGTTAGTTTGGTTTCAAAGATGTGGGGTACAATTCAAGGTTAGGTACATAAATGATCATTGTACAAGTGAAGTCTTGGCCATATTTTAACAAAAACAACATGACTCCCATTCCCCACCCTTCCTATTCTCCCAATCTTACTCCAGCAACTATATTTTGTTTCCCTCAATGAAAAAAGTCTTCAAAGGGAAATGTTTTCCTAATGTGGAATAAATGAAGCAAAAAGTGGCAGATGCACTAAAAGACATCAAAATTGACAAGTTCAGAAACTGTTTTGAACAGTGGAAAAAGCATCTCGATGGGGTGTATTGCATCAAATGGAGTACTTTGAAGGTGACTGAAGTTTAAACTTGTAGGATAAATACACAAAATTTTATAAATAAATTCTGTTTTGAGGGCGGTACCTCTCGTATTGTACATGAATTTTCAACTACTTGCAGAATCGGCAACCCTAGTCCTCCTATTGTTCAAAAGTCAACTCTATTTTTCCAGTTAATGATCTATACTTTTTTCTATATTATTTTTACTTTTTGAAAGAGTTTTGTATGTCCAACTTTTGTGAATGTGCATTTGAAAAGAAGGTATATTTTCTATTTTCAGTGTATTGTGATCAATGTGTATTAAAATATTTATTATACTATCTTTTTTAGGTCTTCTATAAAATAACTTATTTTTTGTTCACACTTCCTGTTTTATATTGAGACTGGTGTGTTAAAATCACCCTATATTAATGTGTTCTGATATATTTTTTCTTAATCTTATAATTTTTATTTAAATAATCACTGTATTAATTACTGCATAAATTCATAACAATTTAATCTTCATTATAGTATGTGGATTTTAAAAACATCTTTCTTTGCCTAATGTAGCTATTTTTTTATGTCTACCTCTTCTTTTTCTAATATCAAGATTGCTACTTTTGAAAATTGCTCCCATTTGCCTTGCAAATATTTCTTCATTATTCAATTTTAGTATGCTATTGCTTTTCAGAGTTCAACTTCTGTTTTATTTTAATTTTTTTTTTGTATTTCTATTTTTGTTTTTACAATTGTATTAGAATGTCTAATTCAATTTGTAGTGTTTATTAAGTTTCCATCAGCTTTCTGGCTATTTTCTTTTTTGAGTGGGTGACATTTCATAAGAATTTTTCATTCACATTCTCTGATTTTTTAGAAAGATTTCACATGCATGTGACTTTTTTTTCCTATTAATTTTTGCAGACAAGTTTCCTTGTAGAGAGCTCCCTCTTCTGGCAGTTCTGCCCTATAGTGTGCAGTTTCCTTAATGGATGGTGTTGATGATGGTAACAGGAAGAACAAAGAGTTATCACGTTGTTGTTTCTGTTTTTTTCTTTTCTTTCTCAGCATTCTTAGGTTTTCCCAAATTACTTATTTGCTTTGATAGTCACATCTTTGAGAGGTACCATTTCTTTTTAATTATCTGCTTCTCTCACAGAAACTTTTTTCCTTTTCAAGTTTTCCACTACTTGTCTTATATTTCAAGTCTTTATGAACTACCAAGACCCAAACTCTGTCAAATATTTTGACATTTATTGCTAAAATTTTATGTTCCAGAGTTTATTATAGCTGTGATTCATCTATATCCTTTTTTCTTTTATTCACAGAGCATTTTAAAGACTAATCTTTCTACTCTACATCATAAACTTTCACTGGCAGGCTGGAACAAGACTCTTGTTGGAATTTTTTTTTAACAGGTAATTTAAAGGTTTTGGTACTCTGTGTCTCCTGGAGATGCTGAAAAAGTAGAATATTGTGTGATTTTATTTGCTTTCTTCATTGATTTGATGGGTTTTGGGTAGAGATAAGTGATATTTAAGATCAGGTGACCATTTTTGAAATATGAAACAAGAGATTTAGCTACTATGTTATTTTCTAAAGTACCTTTCCTCTTAAATCCTAACTCTTAAACTTACTTAATACTTTTAACCAATGAAAAGTTGTATGGAGGACTTATTATATGCTTTCAAAAAAGAAGAATCTAAAATGAATGGTAACCTAGGTGATTATGTTCTTAACATACATGTTTACTTTCTTGTATCCTCTCTGGTTTATTTATTTAGTGTTTTAACAAATAGCTGTCACATATCATGGCTGAAAAATCCAAGTCTAACAATTTTAATGTTGGACAAACTAAAAGCATACATAGGAAGAGTATCACATTAGATTTTACAATATAAGTTCATCATAGCAAAAAACACTTCCAAGAGCATGCTCAAACAAAAACTCAGCCAGCAACCACAAAATGTTGGAAGTCCTAGTTAGTACTATATGGATTGCTTTATCATATCTCCTAGAAGAGGTTTATGGCATTGTGTACAATAACACATATTCTTTCCATAGAGATGATTCCAGCCACTTCCTCCACTTCTACATGGTAAAATTTTGATCCATTTAAATGCAGTTAAATTTAATTTGATTGTATTCCAAATTTAATTCCTATAAAAATTAGAAATACAGTGAATACATACACACACTATATATACATATCACTTAAAGTTGGAAATATGTATATATGAGGGGAGATCCCTAAAAAAGTAGAATTATTTTTTGAAGGGTGGGCTTCTTGTAGTACCAGCTTCCCCCACTAGATATGTGTTCTAGGAATCCACTGGCATCAGGGTACCAACTAGTGTTGTTGTGAGTGACTGTGTGGCTTCAGTGAATTCTTTTTTTTTTTTTTTTTTTTGTGATTCTTTTAATGCGTTTGCCCATTTATGATGGGTGATTTGTAAGCACACTTATCTCACACTGTGCTGAGTGTTCAGCAGTTTTTGACTGAAAATGACATGACCCCTGTGCCCCACTTTCCCTATTCACCCAATCCAGCCACAAGCAACTTTTTCTGTTTCTTTCCCCGGAAGAAAATGTCCTCAAAGGGTTGCAGATGTGAAAGGAATGAAACGAAAAATTGTAGAAGCACTAAAAGGCATCTAAATTGATTAATTCAAAAACTGTTGCCAGACTCAGTGGCTCAGCCTGTAATTCTGCGCCTTGGGAGGCTGAGGTGAGTAGATTGCCTGAGTCCACAGGTTCAAGAGCCGCCTGGGCAACTTGGTGAGACCTCATCTCTAACATAAATCAAAAAATTAGCCGGGTGTGTTAGTGAACGCCTATACTTCCAGCTACTTGGAAGGCTGAGGCAGAAGGATCTCCGGAGCCCAGCAGGTAGAGACTGCAGTGGTCGGGAGTGATCACTGTACTCCAGTCTGGGCAACAGAGTGAGACTCCAACTCAAAAAAAAAAAACAAAAAAAAAACTGTTTTTGAGCAGTTGAAAAGGCATCTCAATAGGTGTATTGCGTCAAATGAAGAGGACTTTGAAGGTGATTGAAGTTTAAACATGAAAGATTAAATACATAATTTTTATGCATAAATTCCAGGTGTTTTGGGGTCTACCTCTTATATACATACACATAAATTATGAATGTATATCATATTTATGTACATATATTTATAATTCTAAAAAAACTTAGCAAAGTGAATTATCAAGATAACAGAATAGGAAGACTTGGATTTTTTTTCTCCTTCCAATCACACTAATTCAACAAAAAATTCATAGACAAATTTTCTTTTTGAGAAATTCAGAAAGTAGGTGAAATGCTCCTGCCCTCTTTGTGGAAAGAAAACTACCCATATTAATACCAGTAGGAAAATACAAGGAACACTCCTGCCATAATCCCTCCTGTCAGCAGTATCAAAAGAGCAGGAGGAATCTCCTCAGCTCCTACCTTTGCAGTGAATAGGAAAAAAGGTGGACTATGTGTCCAATGCTCCAACTTTTTCAGGGGCTACCCAGTGGACTGGCTTCTCTCTAGCCTGTTTCAGAGTACTGATAAGACCAAGCATAGTCTGGCTGCCTGGGACAAGTAAGAACATAGACAGTGGTGTAGTCTATCAGTTGCTATGTCCCTATAGACCTTCTCCTTGGTCCATCACAGAGTGGGCTGGCAAAAGTCAATGGCTCCCAGCTTCTCCTTGGGAAGGGAAAGAATTGGACAGAGAATCTGATGAGCCTTTTTTCTGGGGACTGTCTTAGGAACTACCTTCCGTCTTGCTTGTCTGAACATACTCAGACTTGGAATGCTCTAAGTGACTAGGGTCCATAAAAGAAAAAAAAAACTAATTGAACTAACATGAAGGTTGAGGAGGCCTCAGAATTTCTGGCCAGATTAAAGGTGAGGATCTTCTCAATGAAACCACTTCTTGAAGACTGAGAAAGTTAGCTGATTTTTCTAATGCACAAATACAAAGAAAAATTTAAAAATGAAGAAACAGGAAAATATATTCCAATCTAAAGAACAAAATTAGTCACCAAAAAACAACCCTAATGGGACAGAGTTATATGATTACTTGGCAGGGAATTCAAAGCAAGTGTCATGAAAATGCTTACTGAGATCTACAAAACAGTGCATAATCTAAGTGAAAATTTCAACAAATGGACATAAAATATTAAAAGTCTCAAACAGAAATCATGGAGCTAAAGAATACAATAACTGAAACAAAACAATTATTAAAGGATCTCAACAGCAGATTAGTTGAAGAAAAAAAAAATAACAGCAAACTTGAAGACAAGTTATTAGAAATTATACAGTTGGAGAAAAACAAAAAAGGATACTAAAGAATAAAGGAAACTGAAGGGAATTATGAAACACCACTAAGCAGACTAATTTTCAGATTATGTGAGTGTCAGAAGAGGGCAAGAAATACCAAGAAAATATATTCTAAGAAATCATGCATAAAAACTTCTAAAATCAACCGGGCTCGGTGGCTCAGCCTGTAATCCCGCGCCTTTGGGAGGCCGAGGTGAGTGGATTGCCTGAGCCCGCGGGTTCGAGACCCGCCTGGGCAACGAGACCTCATCTCTACAATCAATTAAAAAATCAGCTGGGCGTTGTAGCGCGTGCCTGTAATTTCGGCTACTTGGAAGGGTGAGGTGGAAGGATCTCTGGAGCCCAGGAGGTCGAGGCTGCGGTGGCCGGGAGCGGCCACTGCACTCCAGTATGGGCGACCAAGTGAGACTCCAACTCAAAAAAAAAAACTTCTAAAATCTAGAGTTAAAAAATAAATATTTGAGTCAGAAATACCAGAAGACACCAAAGTTATCTACACTAAGACACATTAGAGTTGAACTGTCAAAAGTCAAAGAAAAAGATAATGTTGAAAATAACAAGAGCAAAATGACTTGTCACATAAAAGGGAACCATTTAAAAATGATTGACAGATTTTTCAGAGGAACTTTTGTAGTCTTGAAAGGAGTAAGATGTTTTTCTTTGAAAGTGCTGGAAAAAAAAACCTGCCAATCTCAAATACTATACCTGGCAAAACCATCTTTGAAAAATTCAGCAGAGATAAAGATATTCCCAGCAAGCAAAAACTTAAGAAGTTCATTACTACTAGACCTATCTTACAAGAAATGTAAACGTGAGTATTTGCAAATTAAAACAATGGACTCCAAATAACAACACAATATATAAGAAAGTACAAAGCTCAGAGGTAAAGGTAATTGAACAAACAAATGCAGAATACTTTATTATTGTAATAGTGGTGGATAAATTACTTTTAATTGCAGTATAAAAGTCAAAAAAGATATTAAAATAACTACACCTAAAATATGTTAATGTATACACAATATAAATGAATATAAATTGTGTGATCCATGGCATAAGATGTGGGGCACCAGTAGTAAAAACGTAGCATTTTTATATGCTATTGAAGTTATCACCTTAAAATAGACTGTCATAACAAAAAAAATGTTGTTAGCCCATACTGACCACAAAGAATATGCCTATAGAAGTTATAGAAAAAAGGAGAAAGGAATCAAAGTATAGGAATACAAAAATCAAGGAAACACAAAGGAAGACACCAAGAGAGTAAAAGAGGGACAAAACAATTACATGATAAGCAGAAAACAATTAACAAAATAACAATAATAATTTTTTCCTTATTAATAATTGCCTTAAGTGTAAATAACTTAAACTCCCCAATAAAAAGACATAAAGTGACTGAATGGGTAAAACAACAATAGTAACAACATCCAACTATACTCTGCCTAAAATAAACTCTTAGTGGATTTAAGAACATACATATGCTGAAAATAAAGGGATGAAAAAAGATATTTCATGCAAGCCAGCCATGAATCTGCTAACCTGAATGTGTTTCTGCAGAAACTCTTAAGAAGCTGGCAATAGTAAAGCCATGTTATGAGCCTTAAGGACATTGAAGTCCTTAAGGTCCCTGAAAATGGCTATAACAAGTGTTAATCCTTTTGCACAGGGAAACATCTTGTGGGTCACCAGCAACTTGACCACACTTTTTAATGAAATAGTGAAAAGCAAGTCATTTCATATTAAATAGTATAGCACTGGAACCTATTTTATTGTAATGATTTTTGTCTTAAATGGAATTTTGGCCATTGAAGAACTTACAACCAAAAAATGAAAATTTTCTTATTTTTCTAGTATGTGGTAATGTGTGAGATGGTCACCAATATGCATTCAGCTTCATTGATACGTGTTATGTAGTAGCAATTGGATGTCTTCCACCTCGTGGAAGACATCAAATTCAAGTAGACAGTGCAGTCCCATTTTCTTCCCACAATAATATGTAATTTACTGTCCAGTCTGTTTGAAAATAATGGGAGGATGCGCTTCTCTATATTAACTGATGAATATTTCAGCATATATTCCATCTCTGCTTTTTTGTGAAATTTGAATGGAAAGCTTCAAGGAAATAAAACATTCTTGAAAAATTAGTCCTAGCATAAGTTTGTCTTGTATATTAACATCAGCAATATCGTTTAAAAAATATTTTATTTTTTGAGTTGGTGTCTCATTTCATTACCCAAGCTGTAGAGCAGTGACACACTCACAGCCACTGCGGTCTTGGCCTGTTGGGTTCGGATGATCCTTTCGCCTCAGCCTTCCAAGTAGCTGGAACTACAGGCATGCGCCACCATGCCTGGCTAATTTTTTGATTTATTGTAGAGAGGTCCCCAAGTTGCCCAGGCTGATCTTGAACCCCTGGGCTCAGGCAGTCCTCTCACCTTAGCCTCCCAAAGTGCTGAAATGATAGGTGTGAGTCACCACTCCCAGCCTTACCAGCAATGCCTTTATGTTCCCTCACCAAGTGCAAAGAGTTAACAATGAACATTTTTTTAAAAAAGACAGCTAATTAAAGCTTTGCTATGTATTAAGAACATTGTGAAATTTCTAAATGTTAATAAATTGCATTTTTTAAGGGAAAAAAATATTTCATGCAAATGGTAACTGAAAGAGAGCAGAAATCGCTATACTAACATTAGTTTTTAGGTCAAAAACTATCAAATAAAACAAAGAAGAACATTATATAATGATAATGCTACCAGACAAAGGGGTGCAGCTCCCAGTGTGGGATGACAGGTTGATGTCAACAACTGAGTTCTTGTGTTGAAGTTTGGAAAGAACTTGAACAGACACATAAAGTAGTAAGACAAGTGAGTAACTTTATTAAGCAAAGAATGATACACTCTTGAGCAGAAAGCGGGCAGAAGCAGCCTACAGAAGCTGTTGCTGCTGCACCTAACTACTGTTGAGCTATAATTTTTATTCTTGGGGGTACTGAGGGCTGTGTTTTGGGGTGATTTTTCTTAGAAATGGGAGGTTCGGGGGGTTGGGTTACTGTTACTTCTCCCTCACATCGGGTGAGGGAGTTTTAGGATTTATAGGGTCATACAGGTACTGTCATGGCATCAGGTGTATGATGGAAGTGGAAGACACCCCTTGGATAATTTTATGTTAACAGTATTATAAGGAGCTTATGTTAAGTACATTTAGTTGAATTATTGCTCCTGTGTCTGAGTTGGGACAGTTCCTTTTATGTGTGCATCTTGGTATAAGTCCTTAACTGCATTAACCACATTTTCAACTGCTAGTTGAATAACAGGAGTGGTACAGGGTTGTTCCTATGGGCATTATCTTTCTCCAAGGCCCTCCCTTTCTATCTACTTAACCAGGCCATAACTCTCTCCTATCTCAATAACTTGGGTAATTCACGAGGAGGCTATAGCAATTATAAATATATACATATACCCCAAATAAGATCACCTAAATGTATAAAGTGAACATTGACAGAAGGGGAGAAATAGGAAATAGTACAATAATATTAGGAGACATCAGTGTCCTACTTTCAATAGTGGATACAATCACCACACATAAAATCAACAAAGATCCAGGTGACTCGATCAACATGGCAAAGCATATCACCTGCATCCATATATAGAATATTCCATCCAACAGCAGCAGAATATACATTATTTTCAAGTGCACACAAAATTTTCTTCAGGATAGATCATAGATTAGAAAGAAAATTTGAGCAATTATCAATTAACAAGATTGAAATTATAACCATTTAGTAAAAGTAGGACTAAAAGGAAAGTTTACCTACATTATAGAAGAAATCTCTCAAACAAAAAGCTTTATATCGGGCACAGTGATTCATGTCTATAATCACTTTGGGAGGCCAAAGTGAGAGGATTGCCTGAGTCCACGGGTTTGAGAACAGCCTGGGCAACTTGGTGAGACCTCATCTCTACAATAAATCAAAAAATTAGCCGGGCATGGTGGCATGTGCCTGTGTTTCCAGCTACTTGGAAAGCTGAAGCTGAAGGATAGCCTGAGCCCAGCAGGTCAAGGCTGCAGTGGCCATGAGCATGCCACTGCACTCCAACCTGGGTGATGGAGTGAGACTCTGACTCCAACTCCAAAAAAAAATAGAGGTTTACACTTCAAGGAAAAGAAAAGGTAAAAAGAACAAACTGAGCCCAAATTTAACAGAAAAAAGGAAACAGTAAACATTAGAGCAGTAATAATATAATGGACAGATGCCAGGCTCGGTGGCTCAGCCTGTAATTCCACGCCTTTGGGAGGCTGAGATGAGTGGATTGACCGAGCCCGCAGGTTTGAGACCCACCTGGGCAGCAAGACCTCATCTCTACAATACATAAAAAAAATCAGCCGGGTGTGGTAGCGCATGCCTGTAATTCCAGCTACTCAGAAGGCTGAGGCGGAAGGATTGCTGGAGCCCAGCAGGTCGAGGCTGCGGTGGCCGGGAGCAGCCACTGCACTCCAGTCTGGGCGACAGAGTGAGACTCCAACTCAAAAAAAAAAAAGGACAGATAATAGAAAAAGTAAACAAAACAGAATTAGCTTTTGGAAAAATAAATAAATGTAAGAACCAAAATATAAGAAACTACAAAACATTGCTGAATAAAGTTTAAGAACAGGCCAGGCTCAGTGGCTCAGCCTGTAATCCCAGTGCTTTGGGAGGCTGAGGTGAGTGGATTGTCTGAGCCAGCGGATCGAGACCTGCCTGGGCAACTTGGTGAGACCTCATCTCTACAAAAAATCAAAAATTAGCTGGGTGTGGTAGCGCATACCTGTAATTCCAGCTACTCAAAAGGCTGAGGTGGAAGGATCTCTGGAGCCCAGCGGGTCAAGGCTGCAGTGGCCGGGAGTGTGTCACTGAACTCCAGTCTGGGCAACGGAGTGAGGCTCCAACTCAGAAAAGAAATTTAAGAACATTCAGGTAAAAAATATATCTTATTCAAGGATCAGAAGATTCTCAGAAATAAAAAGGAATTATTTATACATACAACAGCATGGATAAATATGAAAACAATTATGTTGAGTAAAATATCCAGACAATAGATGTACATACCATGTAATTAAATTTATATAAAACTGTAGGAAATACTTTTTTTTTTTTTGTCAGGATCTCACTCTGTCGCCCAGTCTGGAGGGCAGAGGCACAATCACAGCTCACTGAAGCCTCTACCTCCTGGGCTCAGTTGATCCTTCCACTGCAGCCTCCTGAGTAGCTGGGACTGCAGAAAACGCCATCACTTTTGGCTACTTATTTTATTTTATTTTTTCATAGAGACAAGGTCTTGCTATGTTACCTAGCCTGGTCTCAAACTCTGGGGCTCAAGAAAGTACTGGGAAACACCACACCTGGCCTGATAATGCAAGTCTATAGTAACAAAATACAGTGCAATACTCATCAGTGGGAGAAGAAGCAAAGGGAAGTTATTAAATACAAACAAATTAAAACTTTTGAGGTGATATATGTTCTCTATATTGTTGAGGTGATGGTTTCACAAATGTGTAGATATGGAAATACATCAAACTTTATATTTTAAGTGTGTAAAGTTTATTGTATATTCATCATGCTGCAATAAAGCTATTAAAAAAAACAGTGACTGAAACCTTGGACAAGCACTACAAAGAAGAAGATATAAAAATGAACACAAAATAAGAGATAATTCTCATTATTTTTAGGATAATTGAAATTAAATATACAATTATTCACAGATATTTACCATCCAGAAAGCCTTTTGACCAAAATAATTGATACTATTATGTGTTGGCAAAGATGTGGAGCAATACATTCACATAAACTGCTGGCAAGATTATAAGTAAATTTCATAAATAAATTTTTATAAAATGTTTAAATATTATCAAAGGACATAAATATATGCCAGCCTCTGACTTAGAAATTCAGTTTCTAGGCATATACTCAAAAGATGTGAAGGTATTTGTCCAAAGATGAGATATACAAAAATATTTCTAGTATTTTTATTCATAATAGTCAAAAAGCAGAAATAATCCAAATGTTGAACAACACTAAAATGGTTAAGTAAATTGTGGTATATTCTTACAAATTTTATATGGCAATGAAAATAATGAGCTACTGCTACCTAAAACATATAGACTACCTCAGAGACATAATGCTTTCTGATAGAAGCCAAAAAGATGCTAAAATCCATTTATATGAGTTTGAAGAACAGACAAAATGAATCTGTGGTTTTAGAAACCAGAATAGTGATTTTCTTGGAACATAGGAGACAATATTACTTATCAGGCAACATGAGAATCTTGTTGATAGCCGTCTGTATTTCAATCTTGTGTGATTGCATAAGTGTGGACATCGGTTAAAAATTAAATCTAAGATTAAGGTAGGCTGGGCGCAGTGGCTCAGCTTGTAATCCCAGCACTTTGGGAGGCCTAGACGAAAGGATTGCCTGAGCCCAGGGGTTCAAGACAGTGAATCACAAAAATTAGCCAGGCATGGTGGTGTGCATCTGTAGTTTCAGCTACTTGGAAGGTTGAGGCAGAAGGATCTCCTAAGTCCAACAGGTCAAGGCTGTGGTGGCTGTGAGCATGCCACTGCACTCCAGCCTGGACAACAGAGTAAGACTCTGACTCAAAAAAAAAAGAAAGAAGGAAAGAAAAGGATTAAGGTAGATACACATTATTGTGTTTCAGATATATAAAGAGGTAAGCTGTAATCAATGAAGTACTTGGTATAGATAAGAAAAACATTAAAAAAATTCATGATAGCAATTTGTAGAGCAGGTCTAGAGAGGAGCTATTTCAATAACAGCAGATGGGTAGAGGTTCTTGAAAGGATATTTTCAATAAGAAGCAAGTGACACACATGGATTATGTAATATAATTGAGAAATTTAAACACTTTAATTTTACAGAAGTATTTGATTTTTATTTCATAAGGGTTATAACAATAGAACCTCAAAAAAGGAGATAAAATTCTACCTTAATCTAATGCATCCTCTATTCATAGAATCACGATGAAGAAATATATTATATTACCTAACTGCTGTACATAACAAATTAGCCTCAAATGTATAAGCTTAAAATAACAAAATTCTATTACATCATAGTTTCTGAGATTCAGAAATCAGGAGCAGCTAATCTGGATGGTTCTAGACCAGGATCTCTTATGAAGATGCAGTCAAAATATAGGTTGAGTTGTAGTTATCTGAAGGCTTGATGTTGGCTGTAGAGTCTACTTCCAAGAAGGCTCAGTCACATAACAAGAGGCTGCAATTTCTTGATGGCTGTTTACAGGAGACCTCAGTTCTTTGCCAGGTGGACCACGCCAAACAGTTACTCATAATGTGGCAAATCAAGTGATATGAGAAAGCTAGACTGAAGACATGCTGTCTTTTATCATCTCGCCTCAAAAGTGACATACTATGACTTCTGTCTTATTCTATTGGTCACACAGATCAAACCTTACACAATCTGGTTGATTATTTCAAAAGCGTTAAGCCAGGCTCGGTGACTAAGCCTGTAATCCCGTGCCTTTGGGAGGCTGAGGTGAATGGATTGCCTGAACCCGCAGGTTCAAGACCCGCCTGGGCAGTGAGACCTCATCTCTACAATAAATCAAAAAATCAGCCGGGCGTGGTAGCGCACGCCTGCAATTCCGGCTACTCAGAAGACTGAGGTGGAAGGATCGCCGGAGCCCAGCAGGTCCAGGCTGCGGTGGCCGGGAGCGGCCACTGCACTCCAGTCTGGGCGACAGAGTGAGACTCCAACTCAAAAAAAAAAAAGTGTTGAATTCCATGAAACAGAGATCATTGGAAACATCTAGAAAGCTGTTTATAAGGGGTCACAAATTGACCCCAAATGGTTTCTGTCCCACATGCAAATTATATACCAACCCCAAAATCTCATGCCATTACACCATCAGCTTAGAGTTAAGAAATATTGGCCGGGCTCGGTGACTCAGCCTGTAATCCCGGCGCTGTGGGCGGCCAAGGTGAGTGAATTGCCTGAGCCCGCGGGTTCAAGACCCGCCTGGACAACTTGGCGAGACCTCATCTCTACAATAAATCAAAAATTAGCCAGGTGTTGTAGCACGCACCTGTAGTTCCGGCTACTTGGAAGGCTGAGGCGGAAGGATTGCCAGAGCCCAGCGGGTCGAGGCTGAGGTGGCCGGGAGTGGCCACTGCACTCCAGTCTGGGTGACAGAGTGAGACTCCAACTCAAAAAAAAAAAAAAAGAATTGTTTCAGGTACTTGTATGTGCAAGACATATCAGCTATAATTCCTCAAATTTAGCTTTTTGAGTACTAATTTTCTCAATCTGGAGAACTGTGAAGATCTGTTCTAGAGATTTTATTTCTCCATGTACACTCAACATGAAAAAGAATAAACTCTATAGACATTCTTGTTCAAAAGGAGTAGGGGAAAGAGAAGCACAAAGGACTTACTAATGTATAATAATTTAAAAATCCATTATAGAAAATGTTGGGACTTACTTGATTAGACCTCCATTCTAATTCTGCTACAAATGACTTCATAAATTTGGGGTTCACCTTAATTTGGGGGTTCAGTCATGTGAATTACCACTACTTTTTAACAAATGGTAAAAGTTGTCATTTTTAATTTTCTCCATGTGCTTCCTGTTTGCAAATGTCTGGGGACCAAAAGTATGTATATATGAATATATGCATGCATATGGGCAGGCATATATGTATTTATTTATTTTACCATCTCTGTCCCTTTCAGTACAAGCTGGTAATGTTTCTGTTAATATAGTTATCTTTAAAATGTTTGGTGATGTATAGATCTACATGGTTGACTAGAAACAGGTAATATGGGCCACCTCCATGGAGAGAAACCAGAATTGTAAGTAGATACTCTTCAAACAGATCAGTGAGGAGAGAATGCTGGAATTCACCATAGAAGATACAAGAAACACCAGAAGTAAGTAAGGAGAGGATTTGAGGTGGCTTACCTTGTCAGGGTCTGACTATGAGCCAGGAAAGGCTCCTAGACATAGAGAAAGAATAAGTGAGAACTGCCCAGAGCTCACAAATGAGCTTTTATGATCTTGTTATAGGAAAAATCCTCAACCCATTAGGGCTTCAGGCTCCATATGTGAAACTACCTAGAGATTGCACAGAAACATTGTTCAAGAAAAAGAACCCACCCAGGCATCCAAGCCTGGAGCAATCTCAGCTAGAAGTCATTTTGAGACGTGATCTAAAGACATGGCTGCTGCTGCTGAGCTGCTTCAAGAAAGGAGAGGGGTGATCAAGTGCTCCCATGTACCTCTGGAATGGTCCTTGCTGTCCTGCTGGGGCTTCTTTGGGGACTGAGATGTGAGCAGACCATACTCTCCACAGCTTCTTGCTCATGCTGCTTATCTGGGAGGTGCCTTGCCCTCTCTGGGCACAGGCACAAAGCACAATTTGGAGAATTAATGCTGAGCTTCACTCACCGCCCAGCCAGGGGAGGACAGAGAAACCAGACCTTCCCATCACATCTTGGACAATACTCACTGCCTTGTAATGGACTGCTATGAGACTGAGATGCAGGTGAACCTCACTCCATACAGCTTCATTCCCTTGCTGCTTGCCTTGGAGGGACCCAGCTTTCTCTGGTCACAGGTCCAAGGATAATTTTAAGAGTTTATTTCTATGCAAAAATTTAACCAGGTAAGTTTGCATCTCATTCAGAATTAGAAAAATTTCTGTCAGAAGCCACTTGTAGAAAAAGCTTTACAAAATATGTCAAAATTAAAGAATGAAGAATCAGAAAAATAAAATAATGCGGAAAGTGTTGTTACTTGAATAGCCTAAAAATATCATGGTTAATCATATTCTTTTTTTTCCCTTAAATTGCTGTCCTGAGATTAACGAATTTATAAAATGTCTTTTCTTATTTCTTAATTTTGGGACCCTGGTCACCCGAACCTGCCATGAAAAAACGATATTCCAAGTCGATGCAGAGAAGGCATGAAATGAGCTTTTATAATCAGGAAGAACTGTGTTGGATCATTGAAGCTGAGCCAAAGGTTAAAGAATGTAAAAGCTGAGTATGAAAAAATCTAACATGAAAAAGGAAAAGAAATTGTGTATTTAAATGATGTTCCTGAACCATCTATTGGTGAGACATGTATATATAGCATGAATAAGAACCAGTAAATTCACAAGTTTCTAAAATGTTCCAGGAATCTCGTTACAGGAAATTCTCACAATCTTTGTGTAAATCTAACACTTTGACAAGCACTAAAGGAGGTGAAAGTGTTGTTTTTATTTAAATGTTTGAACGTCAAAAGCATTTTAAAAGGTTATTTTGAAAATGGAAAGATAGGTGGGCAAACCATTTCCAGAATCACTCAACAGTGTTAAGTTCCAGTTGCCTCATCTAGTAACCAGATTAAGAAAATAACCTTCATTGTGTTCCATTTTCTCTTTCTATATTAACACACCCTTTCCTACTTTTATATCATACACATCCCAGATACACTTTGCATTTAAAACCTTTCTCAACTTGTGCTGCAGAGACAGCCAGACTGAATTTCTGCTGAAATGCTAGCTTCACTTTTGTTCACATTTGTTTTTGAAATGTTAGGAATGCTTCCAAAAGAGCCTTTCTCTTTGCAAAACATTCACTCCCCTAGAATCTACTGCAGGAAAATACTCTTTTCTTTCCATTATGTACTAGTGCCCTTGTTCAAAGCAAGTGATGAGTTCAATAACTCAAACAACTTTTCAAAAGTTAGGTTTTGGGGGGGTTCCCCATAGTATTTATGGCTTCATAAAATACGTAAATGAAGGCAAAGAATATAATACCACATGAAAAATATAATTCAGATAAGCAGTGGGGGACCGAGACTTTCATAAACAAGCTCCTAAATTTCTGATTTGCACAAAGATGTGCTTCATCTTGTATGAAACCGCTAATATATGTGGGATGAATCTTGGCTCAGGAATGCTGAGAGTGGAAATTCTTTTGGTCTTTTATGCCCATCTTTGTTCATGGCAAAGACAAGATATCTAATTGATTATCTCAGGTGCAACTCACCAATAAACAAACTAGACCTAGATTCTACCCAGGGATTTTGAACTTTAAAGAACTCACTATAAATCATTAGTTAGCTAGTTAGTTAACTTACTTACTGCCTTTATTATGGCCAAGTGTAATAACAGGCTTCTAGGTATCTCTAGAAATAAGTAAACACCTATTCCGGTACAGTTGTAAGTTACCTTTCTTTCTTATTCATATTGTATGAAGTTGTAGATGTTATTAACAGAGAACTAAGAATTAATATACTGGGAAAAAGAAAATTGATTACTTGTCCTGGCATTTGTGAATTAAGTTTTCAGTTATCTTAGGAACATTTGGTGTTTAAATTAAATAAACTATGAATTAGCAGTTGGAACTTTTTTAAAGGGTCCATTCGTATGGTACAAAGGGTAACCCAAAAAAAAACCCAAAATTATTTTTTGAAGGGAGAGCCCTTTGTAATACAGGCTTCACTCGTTAGGTAAGTGGTCTGGGAACCCATCAACATCAGTGTAACAGCCAACAGTTTTTTGAGTCTGTATTCAGCTTCCATGAATATTTTTCCAGAGATTCTTTCAATGTTTGCCAATTTCATGGTGGGTAATTTACTAATGAACCTGCCAACATCACGTTTATTGTTCAGCAAATTTTGACCAATAAGAGCATGAGCCCCATACCTCACCCTCGCTATTCACCCAATTTCACCCTGAGCCACTTTTATTTCTTTGTTGCCCCAATTTTAAAAATTCTCAAGGGGAAGCATTTTACCGAAGTGGAATAGGTGAAACAACAAATGTGAAAAGCACTAAAAGACACCAAAACTGACAAGTTCAAAAACTATTTTAAGTAGTGCAAAAGATATGAACAGACACTTCACAAAAGAGGACATTCGAGCAGCCAACAAACACATGAAGAAATGTTCAACCTCACTAATCATCAGGGAGATGCAAATCAAAACCACACTGAGATACCATCTAACTCCAGTCAGAATGACAATTATCAACAACTCAAAAAATAACAGCTGCTGGAGAGGGTGTGGCAAAAAGGGAACACTTCTACACTGTTGGTGGGAGTGTAAATAGTGCAACCTCTGTGGAAAACAGTGTGGCAATTCCTAAAAGTTCTAAATATCAACCTCCCATATGACCCCGCAATCCTCTGCTGGGAATATACCCTGAAGAATTCAAATCACTCTATAAAAAAGATACCTGCACACATATGTTTATCGCAGCATTGTTCACAATAGCAAGAACCTGGAAACAACCATGCTGCCCATCAAAAGAGGACTGGATTTAAGAAATGTGGTACATATACACGATGGAATACCACGCAGCCATAAAAAAGAACAAAATCATGAATTTCGCAGCAACCTGGATGGAACTAGAGTCTATAATACTGAGTGACCTCTCACAGAAACAAAGATCCAAGAATCACATGTTCTCACTCATATAAAGGACCTTGAACATCCAATTTAATACTATAAGAAAATGACTGATGGTCTGGAAAACTATGGGGGGGGAGATGGGATTAACAGTAACAAATATGTATCTGGGGATGGGGAAACACCTCTTATCAATAGGGTGCCTGAATGAAATGTAATTACGCACCTAACCCTTAACTATACCCCACAAACCATAATAAAAAATATTGATTATGAAAAAAAATGATTAAAAAAAAGTAGTGCAAAAAGCATCTTGATAGGTACATTGCATCAAATAGAAAGTACTATGAAGGTAACTGAAGCTGTAAAATATGATAATAAATACACGATTTTTTAAAATAAATAAATTCTGCCCTTCTCCCCTCCTCCATAGGCAAACTCTAAGATGGATTTCAAAAGTTCTATACCGAGGTGTACACTTATATAATTCCTTCCCCTTAAGTTTGAATAGGATATGTGTCTCTCCCTAAAGTTACCTTACATTTTTAAAAAGGGGCAATACTTTAGATGAAATCAAGATTTAATTAACTCTTTTTAAGGTAATTAAAAGACAGATCTTCATGGGTGGGCCTACCTAATTAGACAAACATTAAAACAGACTTTAAGGCCGGGTGCGGTGGCTCATG
>JAPVLO010004531.1:0-114364 GCA_027257055.1 Cephalopachus bancanus | reverse complement strand
AGCTTCATTCATAGTCCTCACAAACTAGAAACAATTCATATGTTCATCAACAAGTAAATGAAAAATGAAACATACATCCATTCAATGAATATTTTCAAATAATCAAAAAAAATGAACTATTGATTTATAAACAATATGGCTGAATCTTAAATGCATTAAATAAACAAAAGAAAACTCAAGAAATATACAATGTTTGATTTTATTAATATACCATTTTGGGAAATGCTAGACTCTAGGTATATAGAAAACAAGTCAGGTGTTGCTAGTGGTAACTTTGGGATGACGTGTTGACTACAAAGAAGCTGAGCAAGGAAATTTTTAGGATAATAGAAATATTCTGTATGGCATTGTGATGGTGGATTCATGACTGACCGTGCATTTGTCAAAACTCATAGTAAGGTACACCACAAAGGTGGACTTTTAACATATGCCTGTTTAAAAGCATATGATCAAGGATATAGGTAGAGTATAAAAAGTCAATCCATTTTATTACAAATGTATAGTATAATCTCATGGAAGGGTATGTGGAAGAAAGGAACTGAACAAATAACTCTGGAAAGGAGTGTCTTGTCTAAATATTGTAAGGCTAAATATAAAATAACTGCAAATGCTGTATTCTAGTTGGCAAATTTGTTTTTCACAAGGGTACGGTTTAGCTCTCTGGAAACCATTTAACATTCATAAAAGAGTTGAACAAATAAATAAATTGTAGATAATGGGAGCCAGTTTTCCCACTATCAGAGAAAGAATTGACAAATAATCAAGGGTGACTACCAAGGTTAAATAATGTAACCCTGTGGTGTTAAATTCAAGTTGGAGATATTACCATAAACTCACATTTATTTTAACACATCTGTATATAGATATATACAGAAATAAATAAAAGTCATGTACATATACATGGGCTAGTATACAGACAAATATTTTCTTTGAGAGGGACTAGAAACTGTTGTATGGTGATGAGCTCACTGAGCTCTCAGTTTCTAAATGCTTTATTCTAAAAAAAAAAAAAAAAAAAACAGACCTTGGAAAAATGTCTGATTTGAAGGATGAGGCAGGGAAATATAAAATAAAGCTGGAGTATCTTGCTATCTCACAGAGTAAAAAAGTAAAAAAAAGCAAAATATAGATGAGGAACTTAAAAGGATAAAGAGACCATCTGCAAAAGCCACCAATATCAAAGATGAAACAATTTGTCAAAAAGAAACTCCAACACACATTAATTGCATTGTAACAAAATAATTAACTAAATATTCATTAATTAATACAAAAATAAATAAATAATTGAATAAATACATAAAGAGATTGAGGAATCCCAAATAAAGCATGTTAAGAGAATAGGGAAATTAAAAAAATCACCATTTAAGCACCACAGTGAAAATTGTTTATGAATGCTAAAATCTGTTGCTAAAATTAGTTGCTGAAATCCAAAGTATCTGTCCCAAGATACTTATTAATTAATGTGTGGTTTTAGCTTATATCCACAGTCTCTTAATACTGCTCCCTTTGGGAAGTGAATCTTAATTCCTTGTCATTTAACATCAATAGTACTTGGTAAATAACTTCTAACGAACAGAGCATGGAATGAGAAAATAGTATCTTTAAAGAGAAAATATTCATCAGCCATTACTTTAGCCATCTAGACAAAGGAAATATCATCAGTAATAAGTCATGTTGATATCCCTAACCCATGACATGATGCAATGAGGAGGGCACACAGTTTTGTGGTATTCTTTCCCCCAAAACTGTGACCTCAGTCTCATTATTAGCATGACTATAGTAACCATAACTCTTCAAAAAGGAGCTCAACTTAGGAAAAAACCAAAGAAAGACTAGGAAACTTCACAGATTGGAGGAGGCTAAGAAAATTAAAAGACTAAATGCAACTTGATATCCTGGGTTAGATCCAGAACAGAAAAGGAACATTAGTGGAAAAACTAGTGGCATTCCAGTAAAGTGTCTAGTATAGTCAGTAATATTGAATCAGTGTTAACTTGCTGGCTTTGATAAATTAGCATTGTTATAGAAGAACTTTCTGTACTAGCTTTTAACTCTTCTGTAAATCTAAAATCTTTTCAAAATTAAACTACTGAAAAAAAAGTCAACCACTCCTAGTCAACACAGTACTGAAAGTCCTAGCCAGAGAAAATAAATAATAAATAAAAAGTATCCAAATTGAAAAAGAAGACATCAAACTATCTCTCTTTGGTAATAATATGATTGCATATCTAGAAAATCCTAATGACTCCTCCAAATGACTTCCTGGACTTGATAAATGAATTCAGTAAAGTCTCAAGTCACAAAGTTCAAATCAGTAACACTGCCATAAACCAATAACGAACAAGTTGAGAATCAAATCAAGAACTTAAATAACATGTACAATACCTGCCAAAAAATTAAAACACCTAAGTATATATTTAACCACAGAGGTAAAAAGATCACTACAAGGAAGACTACAAAACACTGATGAAATAAATTGTAGAGAACACAAACAAATAAAAAAAATTCTATGCTCATGGATTGGAGGAATGAATATTGTTAAAATAACCATACTACTCAACGTAATTTGCAGATTTAACACAATCCCTATCAAATGACCAATATTCTAATCAAATGATTAGAATAAAGCAATCCTAAAATTCATATCAAACCAAATAAAAGCCAGCATAGTTAAAGCAATCCCAGGCCGGGCATTGTGGCTCAGCCTGTAATCCCAGCACTTTGGGAGGCCAAGGTAAGAGGATTGCCTGAGCCTGGGAGTTCGAGACCAGCCTGGGCAACTTGTTGAGACTCGTCTCTGAAATAAATCAAAAATAAGTCGGGCGTGGTAGCACGCGCCTGTAGTTCTAGCTACTTGGAAGCCTGATGTGGAAGGATTGCCTAAGCCCAGCAGTTCAAGACTATGGAGACTGTGAATGAGACATCAACTCAAAAAGAAAAGAAAAAAGCAATCCTAAGCAAAAAGAACAAAGTTGTCACATCACCCAACTTCAAATTATACTACAAAACTATAGTAACCAAAACAGCATGGCACTGGTACGTGAGCAGAAAATAGACTAGTGGAACAAAATAGAGAATCCAGAAATAAAACCAAATACCTACAACAAACTGATTTTTGACAAAGCAAACAAAAACATACACTAGGAAAGGACACTTTATTTAACAAATGGTTCTGGGAAAATCGGATAGCTACTTGCAGAATAATGAAACTTGATTCCTACCTCTCACCATACACAAGAGCTTTTCTGTCTTTTCAATAAGTTCTGCTTTCAAAAAAAATATGGATTAAAAACTTAAATGTCAAGGCTGACCATAAAAATTGTGAAAGTAATACTAGTAAAAACTCCTCTGCACATATGCCTAGGTAAATAATATATGACTAAGACCCCAAAAGCAAAAACAAAAATAAACTCATGAGATTTGATTAAATAAAAAAGCATATTCACTGTCACCAAGGCTGATATACAAAAAAGACACCTGCACTTGATGTTCACTGCAGCGCAATTCATAATTGCAAAAATGCAATCTAAATGCTCATCAACTTATCAGTAGATAATGAAAAGGTGATAATAAAAGAATAATATTAAGCCATAAAAAAGAATGAAAAAATGTATTTTACAGCAACTTGGATGAAATTGGAGACCATCATTCTAAGTGAAGTAATGCAGAAATAGAAAACCAAATGTCTCATGTTCTCACTTATTAGTGGAGTTTTTTTAAAAGCATACTAACAATATATTTCACCATAACTTTGAACATCAGCTTTATTATGATATAAATTGCATAAATATTATTTTTTTAAATTTACAACCCAATGTTACATATTGTGTGAATACTGTGACTCCCTCGGCTATGCTGCTCTTCTGAATACTATATTCGGCCTTAGCTGCATGACAGCATAACAAAATTTTAGGGATAGTTTTAAAAACATATTGTCAATATCACTTACTATAACTTTAAACATCAACTTTATTGAGATATAAATTACATAAAATAAAATGTAACCATTTTAGCTGTACTGATTAATAAATTTTGACAAATGAACTTATCCATTTAATCACTCTTTCAATATAGATATAGAACACTTCTATAACAGGAGCTCCTATTAATCCTAGATGATATCTTTTTCCATAGAAGGCTATTTTATCTACATTGAAAGTATGTTTTTTATTACAGCTACCTTTATCAATTGTCTTAGCTAGATCTTCTAAATAACACAAAACATATATTGGTCAAGGTCAACATCTTATATGGGCTCATTTTGTGGTGCCTGAAAACAATTGAAATGGTAACATCAAAGATCACATAATAGAAGTAGCAATAATGAAAAAGGTTAAAATACTATAATAATTACCAAAACGTAATACAAAGACAAAGTAGACACATGCTATTAGAGAAAAGGCACCAACAAATTTTCTCAATGTAGGATTGTCACAGATATACAATTTATGAAAAATGCAATATCATTAAACTGAAATAAATAAATAAAGCACAATATAATGAGGTATGCCTGTACTCTAGCACCATAATGGTAGTAAATAAAAATTTCAAATTTCTAGTATAAAGATTAAAACTCAAAATGATCAAAAATAACTATAGCTAAAATAAGTTGTTAAGTAATACAGAAGGATGGTAAAAGTCTAGAGTATGTGCCTGTGACCAAAGTTAAGCTGTAATCATCTTAAAATAGTCTGATATAGCCACTAGATATTTTATGTAAGCCTTTAGGTAATCACAAAGCAAAATATTACAGTACATATACAAACAAGAAAGATAGAGAATCCGTAACTTTGCATGACAGAAACTCCTCAAACAGCAAAGTAAACAACAAGAAGAAAATAAGGGGAAAAAGGAGCTACAAAACAATCAAAAAACAATTATTACAACGGCAGGTTGAGTACATACCTCTCAATAATAGCCTTGAATATAAATGGATCAATTTATTCAATCAAATAGCATAGAGAAGCTAAATGAATGAAAACCAAAAATCCATCTATATGCTACTTAAAAGAGATCAGTTTACCTTTAACAACGAACACAGACTGAATATGAAGGGATGGAAGAAAATATTTCATGCAAATAGCAACCAAAAGAGAGCAGGCATGGCTATACTCACATATAGTAGAAAAATAAACTTCAAGTCAAGAACTGTTACAAGAGACAAAGAGGGTCAATATTAAATAATAAAGGGATCAATTAATCAAGAGGACATAACAATTTCAAATATATATGCATCAACATTGGAGCACCTAAATATATAAATTAAATATGAATGGACATAAAGAAATAGGAATGCAATAATAGTAGAAACTTTAATATCTCGTTTTCAACAATGAATAGATCAACCAGACAGAAAATTAACAAGGACATACTAGACTTGAACTGCACTTTAGATCTAATATGTATATATAGATATAGATACCCATCCAACCATAGCACAATGTACATTCTTTCCTAGTGTACATGGTACATTTTCCCGGATTCACCATATGTTATGTTACTAAACAAGTCTTAACAAATTCAAGAAGATTGAAATTATATCTACTACTGTTTCTAACCACATCAATATGAAACTAGAAATTGAAAATGAGAGGAATCTTGAAAAATTCATAAAAATTGTGGATGACAAAGTACGTGCTCCTAAAAAAGCAATGGGTCAAAAAAAAAAGTGTTCCTTTCCTCATATTCACTTATAATAGAGAGCTAAACCAAGGATCTGCAAAGGCATAGAGCATGATATAATGCAGCATTCCTCAACCTTTTTGGCATCAGGGACCAATCTTGTGGAAGACAAATTTTCCACAGACCAGAGGGTGGGGTGTGGGCAAGTGCAGTCAAACCTCAAGCTAATGTCAGTCTGTATTTGCAGACACTCTCATGCTAGCATCACAGTCTGAGCTCCACCTCAGATCATCAGGCATTAGATTCTCATAAGAAGTACAGAACCTAAATCCCTCACATATGCAGTTCGCAACTGGGTTTGCACTTCTATGAGAATCTAATGCTATCGCTTGTTGGACTGGAGGCGGTAATGTAAGTGATGGGGAGTGACTTTAAATATGGATGAAGCTTCAGTCACTTGCCCACCCCTCACCTCCTGCTGTACCGCCTGGTTCCTGACATGCCATGGACCAGTACTGGTCCATGGCCCAGAGGTTGGGAACCCCTGATATAATGGACATTGGAGATTCAGAGGTGGGAGAGGAAAAGGGATAGAGGAATAAAAAATCACCTCTCAGGTACAGTGTGCACAGATGGAGGTGGTGGGTGCACTTAAAACCCGGATTTCTTCACCTCTATACAATGCAGCCATGTAACCAAACACTACTTGTACCCCTAAAGCTACTGATAAAGAAAAATAACATAATTATCGATACAAAAAATATATTGAGGTGGGCAAGAATGGAAGCACAACATACCAAAATCTATGAAAATCATCAAAATCAGTTCAGAAGGGAAAGTTTAGCGCAATAAATGCTTAAATTAAAAGAGAGAATTTATATCAGATAAGTAGCTTGACATTATAACACAAGGAACCGTACAAGGAAGACCAAACTTAACTCTAAATTAGCAGAAGGAAAAAATAATAAAAATCAGAACATAAATGAATCAAATAGTGAATAGAAAAGCATAGCAAACTTCAATAAAACTCAGAGTTTTTTTAAAAATAAACAACAACAAACTCAAGCTCCTAGCTAGATAACTAAGAAAAAGAAGAAGCTGGGCTCGGTGGCTCAACCTGTAATCCCGCACTTTAGGAGGCTGAGATGAGTGGATTGCCAGATCCCGCGGGTTCGAGACCCACCTAGGCAACTTGGTGAGACCTCATCTCTACAATAAATCAAAAAATCAGTGGAGCATGGTAGCACGAGATTGTAATTCCAGCTACTCGGAAGGCTGAGGCGAAAGGATTGCCGGAGCCCAGCAGGTCAAGGCTGCAGTGGCCGGGAGCGGCCACTGCACTCCAGTCTGGGCAACACAGTGAGACTCCAACTCAGAAAAAAAAGAAAAAGACAGAAGACTCAAATAAGATTAGAAATAAAAGTGGACACATTATAGCTGATGCCTTAGAAGTAAAAAAAATATATTATAAAGGAGTATCATGAACAATTTAATACCCCCCAAATTTATTAACATAGATGAAATGGATAAATTTCTAGTAACATATAACCTCCCAGACCAAATCTGGAAGAAACAGAAAGATTAACAATAAATAGATTGAATAAGTAATTAAAACTTTCCAACAAAGGAAAACTCAGGACCAGAATACTTCACAGCTGAATTCTACATTACATTTGAAAAATTATTCTTTCAACTTCTTAACTCTTCTAAAAATATTTCTTAAACTTCTTGACTCTTTTAAAAAATAGATCTAGAGGGAGTACTTCCAAATGTATTTTACAATGCCAGAATCGCCTTGATATTTAAGCCAAAGACACTGCAAGAAAAGAAAACTACAGGACAATATGTCTGATAAACATTAACACAAAAATCCTCAATAAAATATTAGCAAACTCAATTAAAGAACATTCCAAAAAAGATTATATATCACAACCAAATATGATTTATTCTTACCTATGGAAATCAAACAATGTGATACATCACAGTTAGAGAACAAAAGATTAAAAACTACATGATATCAGTTGGCACAGAGAAAGCATTTGAAATAGTTTCACATCCTTTCTTAACAGAAACTCTTAATTTAGCTTTTCTACTAAGATCTAGTAATATAGGGATGCCCAGTATCACCACTTCTAGTCAACATAGTATTAGAAATACTAGCAAAAAATCAGACAAGAAAGATGAATAAAAGGCATCCACATTGTAAATGAAGAAGTAGAACTAGCTCTATTTGCAGATATAATAGTTTTATATGTAGAAAAACACAAAGATTCTCTCAAAAATATTAGAACTAATAATGAATCCACTAAAGTTGCAGGATACAAAACCACATACAAAAAATCAATGGCAATTGTATACACAAATAACATTTAAGCTATAAAATAAATTAAGAAAAAATTCATTTACATTATCATCTCAGGTCAAACACAGAAGCTTGTCTGTAATCTCAGAACTTTGTAAGTCCAAGGCAGGAGGATCACTTGAGGCCAGGGATTTGAGACTAGCTTGGGCAACATAGTGAAATCTTGTCTTTACAAAAAATACAAAAATTAGTTGGGCGTGGTAGTGCACGCCTGTGGTCCGACTTGAAGATTGAGGTTCAGGAGAATCTCTTGAGTCCAGGAGTTTCAGGCTGCAGTGAGCTATGATCATGTCTCTGCACTCCACCCCGAGTGTTAGGATGAGATTCTGTTTCAACCAAAACCAAAACAAAACCTGAAAATAAATTTTATTAAATAAGTAAAAGATGTATACACTGAAGATTATTAAACCTTGATGAAAGAAATTGAAGAAGACACAGACAAAAGAAAAACTATGCTGGGCTTGTGCTTTGAACTGCAAGCATGAGAAGTATGAATTAATATTGTTAAAATGTCCATACTCCCCAAATAAATACACATATTTAGCAATTCTTATTACAATTAACATTTTACACAAAAATAGAAAAACAATCCTAAAATCTTAGGGAATTTAAAAAAAAAAAAAACCCTGACTAGAAAAGCAACACTGAAAACAAAGAAAAACAAAGTTGGAGAGATCACACTTCCTGATTCAAAATTATATTACAATGCTATAGTAATTAAACATTATGCGACTGGCATAAAAACAGAAACATAGACAGGTGGAACAAAATAGACAGGTTAGAAATAAATGCAAACATCTATAGTCAGTGAATTTTGGATAAGGACACCAAAAGAACATAATGGGAAAATGATAATCTCTTCACTAAATGGTACTGGGAAAACTGGATTTCCACACGCAAAAGAAGGAAACTGGATGTTTATCTTATACACAGACACAAATCAACTGAAAATGGATAAAAGATATATGTAGTTCCTAAAAGCATAAAACTCCTCCAAGGGAACATGGGGGAAAGCATAACTAAGCAATGGAACTACATCAAACAAAAAAGCTTCTGCAGAGCAAAAGAAACAATCAAGAAAATTAAAAGGCAAACTAAGAAATGGAAAAAATATATTTGCAAGTCACATTATTTGATAAGGTGTTAATATTAAAGATGTATAAGGAATTCTTGCAACTCAATAGCAGATAAATAACTCAACTTAAAAATGGGCAAAAAACCTGAACAGAAATTTCTTTAAATAATAAATAATAAGCAATAGCCAAGATATGGAAACAACATAAATGTTGATCGACAGACAAATAGATTTTAAAATGTGGTATATAGATGATGTAATAATATTCAGTCTAAAAAAGGGGATCGTTCCATTTGCCATGATCTAGATGGACCTGAATGACTTTATGCTAAGTAAACTAAAACAGAACAGAAGGAAAGAAATGTCGCATAATTTCACTTATATGTGATTTAAAAAAAAATAGCTGAAGTGCACAGAGACGCAGAATGAAACAGCGGTTGCTCCTGGGGAGATGGGGGGCAGAGCAGAATGGGATATGTAGAGAAAAGGAGACAAATTAATAGTTATATGGCATGAGTAAGTCAATGAACAAGTTCATAGAGATTCAAATTATAACATGCACACCAAAGGTAACAGAATTTTATTGTATTAGGGATTTTTGTTTAATCAATACATTTTAGCTGCTCTTGTCATACATCCAAAGTAGTTAATTGAGATGATAATTATATTAGTCTGTTTCACCATAGTAATCATTGTACTATATATATAATATATATATGTATCCTGTAACATCATACTGTAAACTTCAACTCTAAACAAAATTTATTTTTTTAAAAAAAATTTTTATCAATTGAAAAAATACCATTTTTATTTTCCACTGGGTGCGGTGGCTCACACCTGTTATCCCAGCACTGAGGCTGAGGCGGGAGGATTGCTTGAGCCCAGGAGTTCCAGACCAGTCTAAGCAACATAGCAAGAACTAATCTCTAAAACAAAAACAAAAAAATTTTTAATAGCTACTTTTAGATAAAAAGAGAAGTCTTCATCTTTAATTGTCTTTTCAGTAACTTCTGTTTTTCAACAGCTACATGCAAAACTTCTGATCCTAATCTTTTTACAAAATAAAATAAACTTTTGTTTACAATGGGATAGACTGGATAAAGACATTGCCTGGCTGAATGAGGCTAGGCATTGCTCTCATATCAATAACACTGGGAAAAACAAAATGAAGCAATATCGACAATATAACTTGCAATGGTTCATCTTATGTGTTAACTAAATGGGTCACAGAGTGCCCAGATTAAACATTGTTTCTGAAAGGGAATTTCTTGATGAGATTAGCATGTAAACCAGTGGATTCAGTAGACTGCCCTCTCCCAATGTGGTTGGGAATCATCCAACCTTACTGAGTCTCAAGCAGAGGAAGGGGAAGTTCATCCCATTTTTCCTTTCTCACTGCTTGAACTGGAACATCTCATATTCTTCTACCCTTGAACTAGAATTTACGTGATAAACTTGCCTTATTCTCAGACATTCTGAATCAAACTGAATTATACCACTGGCTTTCCTGAGTCTCCAGCATGCTGAGAACAGACTAGAGGACTTTTCGGCCTGCATAATTATGTGAGCCATTCTTCATAATAAATCTCTTTCTGCCTGTCATTCATCCATCCATCTATCTATCTCTATCATCTAATATTTATCTATCAACCTATCTATATCTTATTAGCTCTGCTTCTCTAGAGAACCCTGACTAATGCAAACCTGAAGCATGCTCCCTATTGGCGCATGAGTCTGTGTGCATGTGGTTTCAAAATTATTATTTCTGGATTATTGGAGTTTCTTTTTATTCCTCACATATTACCCTGTTTTCTGTGCTTATCATTGTAAAATTTTATTTGTAGATTGTAATTTGGTGAGGTGCTTAACTCATTTTGACTATTCAATTAATAGTCATATTAATAAAATACTTTGAGCAAAAAATAAAATGTATACATTGTTGAATGTTATTTTTATGTTTTAATTTTATAGACTATGATTAGACCAGCAAGGTTATAAGTAGTGGTTGTCAAGTGAGATACAGTTCATCTATATACGTGTGTGTGTATACAAACACACACACACACACACACACATATCTTATAGTTGCTCCAAAACAATAAGAGATTTTTTGTGTGAAGTCTTAGGGAGGTTCATCTGACTTAATCTGTTTTTAACACCTACCTCCTAATGCTAACACATAGTAACGTTTAGAACCTTTATCTTCTTATAAATATTTGAATTGTCAATAAGATATAGATATGTTTTGTATAAAACTAATGTAAGGTACTTGTGTTTTTTAATAAGGGGACCACAAACTTTCATTAAGTGTGTGCTGCAAATGCTATTTGATGTTATAAAGGAAGCACACAGAGTTACTTCTGTATCTGTGCTGCATGGGTGTTACTGGAAAACTGATTTGCATGCTAATTGCAATAAATAGTCCAAAGAACTCCTTTAACTATATCACATTATAGTGATGGCAAAAATAAATAAAAATCAAAAAAACAAAAAATACTTCTTTTTAATGGTATGGCATTCAAATGACACACATTATTCTGTGTGTCATAGTCATGGTGGGGGGAACAAAAGGATTTGGTACATAAATACTAAGCCCAAAAACCATGACATCATCCAAGTGCACTGTCATGTTGTATGATATTCATAATCTATCATATCATTTCATTTTATTTTTTAATTATATTTTTTATTATAAAATTGTGGGGTACAGTTAAGGGTTAGATATACAAACATGCATCGGTCAGGCACCCTTGTTAATACGGGGTGTCTTCCCATACCCAGACAGATATTGACTACCGTTAGTCCCACCTCCCTTTCCCTCCCTACCCCCCCATAGTTTCCCACCACTGTCAGTTCTTTTTTTATAGTATTATGGTAGATGTTCGAGGTCCATTATATGAGTGAGAACATGTGATACTCAGACCTTTGTTTCTGTGAGAGGTCACTCAGTATTATAGACTCTAGTTCCATCCAGGTTGCTGCGAAATTCATGATTTTGTTCTTTTTTTTTTTTTTTAGTCAATATTTTTATTATGATTTTTGTGGGGTACAGTTAAGGGTTAGGTGTACAATTACGTTTCATTCAGGCACCCTGTTGATAAGAGGTGTCTCCCCATCCCCAGACAGATATTTACGACTGAATCCCATCCCCCTCCCCCACCATAGTTTCCCAGTACCATCAGTCATTTTCTTACAGTATCACATTGGATGTTCAAGGTCCATTAAATGAGTGAGAACATGTGATACTCGGATCTTTGTTTCTGTGAGAGGTCACTCAGTATTAAAGATTCTAGTTCCATCCAGGTTGCTGTGAAATTCATGATTTTGTTCTTTCTTATGACTGCGTAGTATTCCATCGTGTATATGTACCACATTTTTTTAATCCAGTCCTCTTTTGGTGGGCAGCATGGTTGTTTCCAGGTTCTTGCTATTGTGAACAATGCTGCGATAAACATACGTGTGCAGGTATCTTTTTTATAAAGTGATTTAAGTTCTTCAGGGTATATTCCCAGTAGGGGGATTGCAGGGTCATATGGAAGGTCGATTTTTAGAGCTTTTAGGAATCACCACAATGCTTTCCACAGAGGTTGTACTAGTTTACACTCCCACCAACAGTGTAGAAGTGTTCCCTTTTCACCACACCCTCTCCAGCAGCTGTTATTTTTTGAGTTGTTAATAATTGCCATTCTGACTGGAGTTAGGTGGTATCTCAGCGTGGTTTTGATTTACATCTCCCTGATGATTAGTAAGGTTGAGCGTTTCTTCATGTGTTTGTTGGCTGCTCGGATGTCTTTTTTTTGTGAAGTGTCTATTCATATCTTTTGCCCAATTATAATGGGATTGTTTGGTTTTTTTTCTCAGCACGTTTGAGTTCCTTGTAGATCCAGGATGTTAAGCCTTTGTCAGACCTGGAGCTGGCAAATGCTTTTTCCCAGTCTGTAGGCTGTCTCCCTGCTCTCTTGATGGTTTCTTGGGCTTTGCAGAAGCTTGTCAGTTTAATAAGGTTCCACTTGTCTATCTTCTCTCTTATGACCTGTGGGTTTTGGGTTTTGTTCAGGAATTGGATGCCAGTTCCGATTTCCATGAGGGTATTTCCTTCCTTTACTAAGGTTCTTATGGTTTGAAGTTTTACATTTAGGTCTCTGATCCATTTGGAGTTAACCTTTGTGCATGGGGATAGATAGGGTTCCTGTTTCAATCTTCTGCATGTGGTCAGCCAGTTTTCCCAGCACCATTTACTGAATAGGTCCTCCTCTCCCCAGGGGTAGGTGGTGGAGGCTTTGTCGAAGATGAGTTGGTTGAGAAATTGAGGTTTTGCTTCTGGAATCTCAATTCTATTCCATTGATCTATATGCCTGTTCCTGTACCAATACCAAGCTGTTTTGATGATTGTAGCTTTATAGTAAAGTTTGAAGTCTGGTAGTGTGATACCACCAGCTTTGTTTTTTTTGTGGAGGATTGTTCTGGCTATTCTTGGACGTTTGTGTTTCTATATGAATTCTTGTGTTGCTTTTTCCTGGTCTGAGAAGAATTTTGCTGGTAATTTGATGGGTATTGCATTGAATTTGTTGATTGCCTTAGGTAAGATGGACATCTTCACAATGTTGATTCTTCCAATACATAAGCATGGGATATTTTTCCACTTGTTTGTGTCATATTTGATTTCTTTGAGCAGTGTTTTGTAATTTTCATTGTAAAGGTCTTTCACATCTCTGGTTAGGAAAATGCCAAGGTATTCCATTTTTTTGTGACTATTGTGAATGGAATTGTGTTTTTTATTTGGGTTTGTTTGTTTATTATTGGTGTAGAGAAATGCGATTGTCTTTTGTACATTTATTTTGTATCCTGAGACTTTGCCGAAGGCTTTTATCAATGTAAGGAGGCTTTTGACAGATTCTCTTGGGTTTTCAAGGTACACAATCATATCTTCTGCAAAGAGAGATAACTTGACTTCCTCTTTTCCTATTTGGATACCTCTGAATGCCTCCTCTTCTCTGATTGCTCTAGCCAGGACTTCCAATACTATGTTGAACAGGAGGGGTGAGAGTGGGCATCCTTGTCTAGTTCCAGTTTTCAGGAGAATTGGTTCCAATTTTTGTCTATTTAGGAGTATGCTGGCTGTGGGTTTATCGTAGATGGCTTTTACTATTTTGAGGTATGTTCCCCGTATGCCTAGATGTTCAAGGGTTTTTATCAAGAAGGGGTGCTGGATTTTATCAAAAGCTTTTTCTGCATCTAATGATATGATCATGTGGTTTTTGTTTTGACATCTGTTGATGAATTTAATTATATTTATGGTTTTACGAATGTTGAACCACCTTGCATCCCAGGAATGAAGCGTACTTGGTCATAGCGGATGATATTTGAGATGTATTGATGAATCCAGATTGCTAGGATCTTGTTGAGAATTTTAGCATCTATGTTCATCAAAGATTTTAGCCTGTAGTTCTCTTTCTTTGTTGGATCTTTACCTGGCTTGGATATCAATGTGATGTTGGCTTCGTAGAATGATTTGGGGAGAGTTCCATCTTTATCAATCGCCTGGAATACCTTCAGTAGGATTGGTATCAGCTCCTCCTTAAATGTCCTGTAGAATTCTGCTGGAAAGCCATCTGGACCAGGGTTTTTTTTTTGTAGGAAGTTTTCTTATTACGTAGTCGAATTCCTTGATTGTTATTGGTCTATTTAGGGTCTCAATTTCTTCTTTTTCCAGCCTAGGCAGGTTGTGTGATGTCAGAAAGTCCTCCATTTCCTTAAGGTTTTCAAGTTTGTTTCCATACAAGTGTACGTAGTAGTCTCTAATGATCTTTTGTATTTCTTCAGTGTCAGATGTGACTTCATCTTTTGTGTTTCTAATTGTGATTAATTGGTTTTTTTCTCATTTTTTCTTGGTCAGTCTAGCTAGGGGACCATAGATCTTGTTTATCCTTTTGAAGAACCAGATTTTTGTTTCATTGATTTTTTTGTATTATCTTTTTGTCTTCTATGTCCTGGATTTGGGCTTTTATTTTGGTGATCTGGATTCTTCTGCTGAAACTAGGGTTTTTGTGATCTTGCTTTTCCAGCTTCTTTAGGTGGCTTGTTAGGTTGTGAATTTCTGTTCCTTCCATTTTCTTCATGTGTGTTTGTAGGGATATAAATTCCCCTCTTACTACACCTTTCAGGGCATCCCAGAGATTTTGGCAAGATGTTTCTTCATTTTCATTTGTTTCCAGGTATCTTTTGATCTCTGTTTTGATTTCATTGACCCAGGAGGTGTTTAGCATCATGCTGTTTAGTGTCCATGTCTTTGTGGGTTTTGAGGGGACTTTGTTGGTGTCAATGTTTATTTTTATTCCACTGTGGTCTGAGAAGGTACATGGTAGAATTTCGGTCCTTTTAAATTTGCTTATGCTTGATTAATGGCCGAGTATGTGGTTGATCTTAGAATATGTTCCATGTGGTGATGAGTAGAATGTGTATTCTGTGATCTTTGGATGGAGTGTTCTGTAGGTATCAATTAAGTCCATTTGGTCCAACATCTCATTGAGGTTCCGGATCTCCTTGCTGATTTTTTGTCCTGATGATCTGTCTAGGGTTGTGAGTGGGGTATTAAAGTCCCCAGTTATGATGGTGTTAGAGTCAATATCTTTCTTTAGTTTTCCTAGAAGTTGCTTTATGAAATTTGGCACACCTATGTTGGGTGCATATATGTTTAGGATAGATATTTCTTTTTGATGGATTGAGCCTTTTATCATTATGCAGTGGCTTTCTGTATCTTTTTTGATTTTTAATAGCTTGAGGGGTATTTTGTCTGAAATTAAGATTGCTACTCCTCCTTTCTTTTGTATTCCGTTTGCCTGAAAGTTTGTTTCCCATCCTCTTACTTTGAGTCTGTGGGAGTCCTTTCTAGTGAGGTGAGTTGCTTGAAGGCAATAGATTGTTGCCTGATGATATTTTATCCATTTTGCCATTCTATGTCTTTTCAGTGGTGCATTTAGTTCATTCACATTTAGGCTAATAATTGAAATGCAAGCGTTGATCCCTGTCATAAGGTTCTTACAGAGTTGTTCCTTTTGTTTTTTGTCTTTCTTTGGGTTTTGGAGTTGGTTCATGTGGTTTTTAATCTTTTGCCTGTCCTCTTGTGAAGAATGTTGTTGTTCTTTTTTCTTTTTCTTCTGTGTTCAGTACTTTCTTAAGTGTTTCTTGTAGAGGTGGTCTGGTGGCAGTGTAGGTTCTTAGGGATTGGATATCTGGAAAAGATTTCAATTCTCCCTCACTGATGAAGCTTAGTTTGGCTGGGTAGGTTATTCTTGGTTGAAATTGTTTTTCTTTTAGAACTTTGAAGATAGGGCTCCAGGCTCTCCTAGCCTGAAGGGTTTCTGTGGATAAATCTGCTGCTACTCTAATTGGTTTTCCCTGATAGGGAGTCTGGCCTTTTTCTCTTACTGCCTTTAGGATTATTTCTTTTATAGTTATTTTGTTTAGGCGAATTATTATGTGTCTTAAGAGTTGGTCTTCTCATTTGTTGTCTTGCAGGGGTTCTCTTAGTCTCTTGTGTTTGAATTTTTTCATCCTTGATGAGATGAGAGAAGTTGTTGTGAATGATTCATGAAATGTTTGTTCCAGTGTGGCTTCTGTTTCTCTCTCTGCCTCAGGAAGCCAAATTACTCTTAGGTTTTGTCTCTTGAAGTGATCATTCATCTCTTGCAGGTTTTGTTCTGTCTTTTTGAGCTTCTTTTCTATGCTTTTGACAGTTTGGGTTAGTTCTGTGTTTTGGTCTTCGAGCTCTGAGATTCTTTCTTCTGCTTGGCTGATTCTGCTTTCCATGCTTATTAGTCTATTATTCATTTCCATCACAGTATTCTTTACTGCTGCCATTTCTGACATCATCTCCTTCCTATTTTCCTCTTGTCTCTCCTCAATTTTTTTTTTTTTTTTTTTAGTTGGAGTCTCACTCTGTCACCCATATTGGAGTGCGGTGGCTGGGAGTGGGCACCGCAGCCTCAACGTACTGGGCTCTGGCAATCCTTCCACCTCAGCCTTCCAAGTAGCCGGATTTCAGGCACGTGCTACCATGTCTGGCTGATTTTTTGATTTATTATAGAGATGAGGTCTCGCTGTCCAGGCGGGTCTCGATCCCGCGGGCTCAGGCAGTCCACTCACCTCAGTCTCCCAAAGGCGGGGGATTGCAGGCTGAGCCACCGAGCCCGACTCCTCAGTTTTTAAATTCTCTCCATTAATGTCTTTATGTCTAGGTTTGTTGCATGTAACCAGTCATTCTAGGGCTCTTCATTGTTTGTGTTCCAGAATCTGTTTTCTCAGTGTCTGATCTCCCAGGGGTCTGTGTGAGACCTACATTCTTATTTTGGTTTTTCTTCATTTGTGCGGTTTTTCTCCCTCCCTACTTTTTCCTTCCTTCCATGTCACCGTCTTCTTTAATTCTGCTATTCGGGGGTAAAGGGATTGGTTTTACTTCTGTTTGTTCAATCTCCTATTCTTTATATATGCCCTCTTACTTTGTTCAATTCTGGAGTTGCACTGTAGGTTGGAGGTGGTCCTTTTTGCAGTCTTGAGATTTACTTAAGGGGGAGCTGTGATTCAAAATCTATCTGCAGGTCCTGGTATTCGCTGACAGGTGTGTGAATAATCTGGAACCAACTTCCCATTGCCTTGGAATCTGTCTTTGCAGTGGGGCTGTAGGTTTACTCCCTGAAATAAAATGTGGTTAGCAGAAGGGAGAGAATGGAGCAGACAGTGAGTTGAAGAGGGGGGTGGAGAGATAGAGGAGTAAGGGGGAAAACAAACAAGTGTGCCAACAAATAGAAAGAGAGGCCTATACTGAAACAGATAAAAACAATAGACCACAGCTACAGACGAACCAACTCTCATATAGACAAAAATAAAACATATAGTGATGCTAACATACCAGGTACCCAACCACCTTATTAGTGTGCTGTTCCTCTATACAAAGTTATGGTTTACAGAGAGAAGAAAAGAGAAGAGAAGGAAGAGGAAAAAAGAAAAAAAGGAACAATACAGTAGGAATAGAATTAAGTCATTAAACTAACAGAATCAATGAAGCACACTCTGAGACATTTCATTTAAGTCCAGTGTTCTTTCAGGTCTGATTTCTAGTTTTCTTTTCAAGCTGATAAATTAGTTTGCAGTTAGGGTCAGTTGCCCCTGTTCTGCTGTGAAGGATAGTTCAGTTCACCCTCTGTTCACCACTCTGGCCCATGTCTTTATTAAGCTTGTTTCTCCCGTTTCGGTGTTGTTACCTTTAATCACCAGCAGGTGGTGCTATCTCAGCTGCTCGCCCCAGAGGGGGTGGGGCCGGACAGGGATGGCAGAGGCTGAAGATGGCAAGATGGCTGCCTTCCTCAGGGCAGATGGCAGGAGACTTACAGCAGGCAGGACGTCTCAGTTGCAGGAGAGGTGGCAGCGGTCCCAGCAGATCTTCCCTGAAGGGGCTTCAAGGACTGAAGTTGTGGATTGCCTCTGGCCCAGGTGGTGCGATGTGCTACTGGTGGTGGTGGCGGTGGCTGTGGCGGCTGCGGCAGCGGCATCTGCACTGCAGTGGCTGTCCAGACCACTGCGATGACCCAACAGTGGCAACAGTCGAGCTCCGTACGAAGAACAGGCTGTGATGTTGGGGTCCATAGCCCCCGGGGCAAGAGTCAGAGACCCACTGCAGTTCTCCTTTGCAGAGGTTTTCACAGACTGGGTTGCCCTGTTGCCATCTTACCAGAAGTCATAATCTGTCATTTTAAAAGGTTGTATTAGAATTCAGAGAAAATATTCAGACACTCATCTCAGTTTCAAAAGGAAAAGAAATATGCAATAAAGGCAGAATCTTTAACCCCTGTTACTTAGCACACATTAAATCTGTATTTCAGATGATATTCAGGGTATATTTCTAAATCAAATATTTTATTTGAAATTTTTGCATAGCTTAATTAACCAAGAACAATTTAAAAAATTGATATAGATAAGTAGATACAGATAAATTGATAGGTCAGTATTGCATCATGTATATAAAATAATACACACAGACTGGATTGCATAAACAATTGTCTTTTTTTATTTTTTATTTTGAGTAAGAGTCTCACTCTGTCACCCAGGCTGAAGTGCTGTGGCATCATCACAGCACACTGCAGCCTTAACCTCCTGGACTCAGGAGACGCTTTGCCTTAGCCTTCCAAGTAGTTGGAACTACAGACTCATGCCACCATGCTGGCTAATTTTTTAATTTGTTGTAGACACAAGGTCTTGCCAAGTTGCCTAGGCTGGTCTCTAAGCCCTGGACTCAGGCAATCCTCTCACCTCCTCCTCCCAAAGTGCTGGGATTTACAGGCATAAGCCACTGTGCCCCACCTATCTCTCTTTTTTTTTTAATGGTGCTATTTCTATTTTCACAACTGAGTCTTAGAACAAAACCAGGTAGCCAATCAAAGTTAAAATACCTTCAAGAATCATCAGTAGTTGGGTAACACAGTTGACAGACCTGTTACTGAGGATAAAAGTGGGTGTGGTTTCTGCCAGGTTCCCATGTGGGTACAACTGTCTCTGAACCAGGTCAAGGGGCTACTTCCAGGTCTGTAGTCTTGAAATTCTCATCAAACACACAAAACTGTTACTATATGTGTGATGGATGTGTTAATTAACTTGACAGTGGTAATCACTCCACTATGTACAGATATATCAAAACATCACATTGTACGCCTCAAATGCATACAAATTTTGTATGTCAAGTATGTCTCGGTGAAGTTGGGAAAAGAAGAAAAAATAATCACCAATAGCATCGTATGTAACTCAGAATATCCTGGGTTACTCAGAAACTGAAACTTTAGAGATATTTATTAGAATAATGTGTTTTTTAGATATCCTAAAATTGATCTAAGCCAAAATGAAGGGCATAGAGTAATCCAAAACAAGTAAGCCAGTAATTAATATTAATAAACATGAAAGTTTTGGAAAAGAAAATTTGGTTACAAACACCTAAAATCTATTAATATTTTAATACATTATGAAAAATATACATTTTATTAAATTATGAATTAAACATGTTTGCATATAGTTGCTTCATTACAAAGGTAATGGTATTCAATGATTACTGCATGCAAAATTCAGATAATTTTTTAAGTATTTAGTAAGTATAGTAAAAAATGCACAAATAATTGGAACAAAAGTTGGCAAATATTGTGTGTGTGTTGTTTTCCAAAGACAGGGTCTCCTTCTGTTGCCCATGTTGGAGTGCAGTGGTGTGATGATAGCTCAGTGTGGCCTTGAACTCCTGACCTCAAGTGATCATCCTACTTTGGCCTCCAAAAGTGCTGGAATTAAAGGTGTGAACTACCTCACTTGGCCTGTGTATTTGATTGAGAAGGTTTATTTGTTTCAGATGTATTTCATAACATATTGTTAGGTAGATACTCTTCTCCATATATTTTAAAACTGATGACCGCTTATGTAATTCTTAATAGGTTTCCAAGATTTCTAATTAAATATATACAAAAAACTTAGCCTAAACAAATCCTAAGTTGTCTCATCTTAAATATAGGCAGTATTCATCTTCTAGTATCTAATTATTCATTGTAAAAATCAAGTAATTTATAAAGTCACTCTAGTAGAAAGATAAAGTCTTTATTGTGTATGAAAATATTCTTTTTTTTTTTTTTTGAGTTAGGAGTCTCACTCTGTCACTCAGACTGGAGTGCAGTAGCTGCTCCTGGCCACTTCAGCATCAACCTGCTGGGCTCTAGTGATCATCCCGCCTCAGCCTTCCAAGTAGCTGGATCTATAGGCTTGCACTACCATGTACGGCTTATTTTTGATTAATTGTAGAGATGAGGTTTCGCCAAGTTGCCTGGGCGGGTCTCGAATCCCTGGTCTCAGGCACTCCACTCACCTCAGCCTCCCAAAGCACTGGGATTACAGGCTGAGCCACCGAGCCCGGTTGAAAATATTCATTGTTTATCTAGAATAGTCTCAAGTACTAATAAATTTTGTAGCTATTCTGATTCATACACTATTCTACATGATCATGGTTATTCTAAGACTATTGTGACACTATTTACATAAATAACAAGTAGAGAGTTTTTCAAAATGAAAATCTAGCTATTTTTTGTAGTAAATTGTAAAGCCTTTTTGGTGAGAGAACAGTTCTTGTAATTATAAAAAAACTGAACTAAAACATTTCTTGATTAACCCAGGAGTTTGAGGCGGTGGAGAGCCATGACTGTACCACTGCACTCTAGCAGTGAAACACCTATTGAAATACAATTAAAAAAATAAAAATTTTAAAAGGTTTAATTATATTAATAAGACACTGAAGAAGATAAAATGTATCCTTGGATTGAAATAATCAGTTCAGCAAAGCACTGTTTACTTTTTCTTGAACGGTTACTATTCAGTGCTTCCTATATTTTATGTTTGACAATGGCTTATTTGTGGTGTGTAATAAATTAGTATCATAATTGTTCATAATGAAATGCTCTAACTTTTTTAATTACTTAATTTTTTTCAATATATTACCTAATAAATTGGAACTGTTCAAAATGCAAATATTCATGTTTTCTTTATTATAATTCAAGTTGCCTTTTGAGAATAGGTTTCTTCTGTTTCCCTTTATAATCTCTTTCCCCCTCCAAAATTATAAGAGGTTAGTAACAGAGATTTTAAACTCAAAAACTTTGCCACATTAGTCACTTTTGTTTTCTTTACTTTTACAGGCAAAGTTACATGAACTTTATCTTATCACTGTCTTGTCTTGCATGACTTTTAACTAGGAATACAAAAGAGCAAAGGGGAACTATCCTAAGGAGAGAGATAATCACAATTATGTGGATTATGAAAGATTGCTCCAATTGTATCATAGAGGAAGGCAGGAAGACTGCTTGGGACCACTCTCCTCCCCTAGCAATTATATTAATTTAGAAAGTACTGGTGAGGATATCAAATAGATGTTTATTAGTTAGTGAATTGCAATATCCAAGTAATATATTTTCAATGAGGACTTCTGAAGGTATACTACTTAGTTAAAATGATTTGCCTTCTTATAAACAGGATAAACATGACTGAAAGTCAACAGAGGCGCTGGGCTCGGTGGCTCAGCCTGTAATCCCATGTCTTTGGGAGGCTGAGGTGAGTGGATGCCTGAGCCTGCGGGTTCGAGACCCGCCTGGGCAGGCGAGACCTCATCTCTACAATAAATCAAAAAAATTAGCTGGGCATGGTAGCGTGCGCCTGTAGTTCCAGCTACTTGGAAGGCTGAGGTAGAAGGATCGCCGGAGCCCAGCAGGTTGAGGCTGCGGTGGCCGGGAGCAGCCACTGCACTCCAGCCTGGGTGACAGAGTGAGACTCCAACTCAAAAAAAAAAAAAGAAAGTCAACAGAGGCAAAGAATATTTTGATGCTAATTGGCCCCATCATATCACACAATATAAGACACTAGCCACCTTGAATGACTGAAGCAATGCTGAAGAAAAAATTGCATTAAGTTCCCAATAATTCAAAAGAGAGACTTTTAGCTTCCTCATTATTCTTATAGCTTGTGATATGTTAGCATTTTATGACTGTAGTTTATATGTCCTTTGTGGGGGGGGTTGGAGTCTCACTCCGTCGCCCAGGCTGGAGTGCAGTGGCACGCTCACAGCCACCCCAGTGTCGACCGGCTGGGCTCCAGTGATCCTTCCACCTCAACCTTCCAAGTAGCTGGAACTACAGACACATGCTACCAGGCCCAACTATTTTTTTCTTTTATTTATTGTAGAGACGAGGTCTTGCCAAGTTTCCCAGGCTGATCTTGAACTCTTGGGCTCAGGCAATCCACTCGCCTCGGCCTCCCAAAGTACTGAGATTACAGACTGAGCCACCAAGCCTGGCCTCATATGTCTTTGACAACCATTGAATATTTCTCTCGTCATTTGCAAGGACTTACCACTTAGAAATTGCCCAGAAATGAAACTACAAGACTATAGTTGAAATGTCACATGCCTTTTCTTCTTCGTCATGAAGAGATAAGAAAATAATTTATTGGGTTTGGAATATATTAAGATAATTGCAATATTTGATATTTTGAAGAATACATTGTGGTTTTATAATGTGCTTAATTAATTTGATTGTCTTCAATAAAATGCTATAACGTACCATCTACTGTATAGTGTACAGCAAATCTTCATCTTTCATTTGATGATTGTGCAATTAATTTATGCTGTTGACAGCTCAACACTGGTGATTATAGAACTTTGAGTGATTGTGTTGTTCTGGTATTTAAAACTTCCTTTTTATGATGTTTGAAGGTTAGAATTAGGTTTCACATAGAAAAAAGTAACTGAAGCAGTGAAGCAGTAGTTTTGCCCGTATGTTACATATTAACGAGAACTATTTTCTTCAGAAACAATATATTTAAGGTGATCACTAAAATTATCATGCTTGCTGGCTTATAGAGGTGCAATTGATATTGCATGAATAATTTTAATATCTGTCTATTTTTTTTAATTTTATTTAAATCCAGGCATTTGTGAAGTCAAAATGGAACTCCGTAATTTCTATATAAGAGACTGCAGCTTGATGGTGAGGGTTTTGTATAGCCACTGGGGAAAAGTGTTGCTGAACAGCAGTATATAAGGAATTGACAAGCAGTGTTGATACTCCTGATGAGACTACTGAAGAAGGAGAACATAATTATTTGCAGCACTAATTCCAAAAATCGTGTAACTTTCTCTGGCTTTGTTAAGTCACCCAGGGTTTTTTTGCTTTTTTTTTTTTTTGGTTCATAGACTTAGTTTATTTGGCATATTTTGAGTGTTTTTTTTTTTTTTTTTTTGAGTTGGAGTCTCACTCTGTAGCCCAGACTGGAGTGCAGTGGCTGCTCCTGGCCACCGCAGCCTCGACCTGCTGGGCTCCGGCGATCCTTCCGCCTCAGCCTTCCAAGTAGCCAGAATTACAGGCATGCGCTACCACGCTCGGTTGATTTTTTGATTTATTGTAGAGATGAGGTCTCGCCTGCCTAGGCGGGTCTCGAACCCGTGGGCTCAGGCAATTCACTCACCTCAGCCTCCCAAAGGCGCAGGATTACAGGCTGAGCCACTGAGCCCAGCTTGACTGTTTTTTAATTGTTCTTCAACATCTTTTTTTGTTTTTTTTTGGGGGGGGTTGGATTTTTTAAATTTTTTTTGTTATAATGATGTGGGATACAATTCCGGGTTAGATAACAAACATTGATTATGCAGGTATCCTTGTTGATGAGGTATGCCCTTCCCTCCCTTAACAGTTTCCCTGAACTGCCTATCCCATCCCCCTCCCCAGACAGTTTCCCATTACTGCCAAATGCTTTCTTATAGTATTATAATTGTTCAAGATCCACTTATGAGTGAGAACATATGGTACTCAGATCATTCTACAAAAACGATACCTGCACACATATGTTTGTTGCACTTCTATTCACAATAGCAAAAACATGGAATCAACCATGTTGTCCACCAAAGCTGGACTGGATAAAGAAAATGTGGTACATATAATGGAATATTATGCAGTCATAAAGAAGGACAATATATGGATTTCGCAGCAACTTGGATGGATTTGGAGTCGATCATATTCAGTGATCTATTACAGAAACAAAGCTACCCAGGTTTAAAAGCTTAATTTAAGGCCAGGCATAGTGGCTCATGCCTGTAATTCCACCACTCTGGGAGACTGAGACAGGAGGATTACTTCAGCCCAGGAACTCAAGACCAGCTGAGGCAGCATTGTAACATCTCATCCCTACAAAAAAATCAAAAAATTAGCTGGTCATGGTGGCACATACCCATAGGCCCAGCTATTCAGGACACAGGGGTTTCCTGCTTGAGATCAGGAGGTTAAGGCTGTGGTGAACCTGTTGTTTTCTACCTTTTATACCTTCACTTTCACTGTAACTTCCACATATCCTATGTTATCATGATCCCATAATTGATTTCACAAGATAAAAGAAAATCTCCACTCCTCCAAAGGTCTTTATATTATTATTGTCACTCAAGGCTGGAAAGTCTCCACTCTAATATCCATAAAGCCATCACTAGGTATAGTCACACTACTAGGCCATTTTCCCTCCTGTTTTTACAAATGATTACATAGAAGCTTAGCATGAGTCCATTATTTGTCAACTACACTGTGGTTTTATACTACGTCAAACTAGTGCACCTGGAACTACATTTTTCAGAATTTTCTCAATTGTGTCAAGAGTGGAGAATGAATGTCAAGGTAAATTTGAGGTAGTAGGAACTGCTTTATGTTCCTGTCATACACCGCTAACAGGCCAGATAGAATATATGAAACAATATGTTTCAGAATTTGAACAGACTTTGTGAGATAGTGATGCTTAAGAGAAATGAAATATGAAATGAGCTCCACAACTGCCCTAGCTGATTTTCTCGGAGAGTTTCAGGACCCAGCTCAGACAGGGAGCCTCAAATAGCACATAGCAGTCTTCTTACACTTAGGTAATAGAGGTGAAAATGAGAAGGTTCAAAGCAGTGACAAGTTGTAGAACAGAGTAAAAAAGAAAAGGGGTAGCACAGAATAGGGAATGAGAACTCTGGAGATGTGCAAAAGTTTCCTCTGTATTCAATTATCAATGTATTAGTATTCATACAAATATTGTATTGATCATCACAAATAGTGATGATCAATGTGCTTGTATAAATTAATATATTTGTATAAATTAGAAGCAGAGAAAAGAAGCACCAGAAAAAGTTAATATAATAATCAGCAAAGCTTATACAGAACTGATTTTAGATATGGATATAGATAGATGTAGATATAGCTATAGATAAAATTTTATTTCATCTTCCATGAGTCAGAATGAAAAAAAAAAATCCTAATATTTGGAGTAGCATACTTAGACAAACATTACTTAGCTAATGGGACATTAGCTCTAGATAAAAGGCTGCTGTAACCCATGTTTAAAATCAAGCCTTGAAAAGATAAAACTCTTTTCAAGTCAGTTAATTTTATCCAGGACAAAAGCTCAGAAATATATCAAAGAATACAAAAATAATTGAATTTTCAATAAGGTAAATACTATAGATTGTTCCCTTTAAAACTCATATGTTAAAACCTAATACCCAATATGGTGATTTTTGGAGGAGAGGGCTTTGGGAAGTGAATGGGAATAGTGCCCTTGGTGAATGGGAATAGTGATCTTATAAAAGATCCCAAAGAGATTCCTTGTTCTCTTTAGTCACATGAAAGTTCAGTGAAAAGATGACCATAGATTAATCAGGAAGGAGGATTACACCAGACACTGGATCGTCTGGTACCTTGATGTTCGATTTCCCAGCCTCAGAACTGTGAGACATAAATGTTTGCTACATAGGTTACACAGTGTATGACATTTTGTTACAACAGCTTGAACAGACTAACAGTAAATTTCACAGTATCTAATATCTACTCAAAATAACCATGAGTAGGGCTGGAAAACATAACCCATAATGAGGACGAAAGTTGACTAATAGAAACTTGCCCAAACATAACTCAGATAGCAGAAGTACTAGAGGACAAATTTGTAGATGTAGAATTAGACAGGTCTTTTAAAAGTTGTTGATACCTGCCATATTCTATTTTTCTAAAAATGTAGAAAGAAGTCTGAGCATGTTAAAGAGACACAGAGGATATGAAAATGATCCCACTTGAAATTATATAAATGAAAATATATTCATACAGGAAATACAAATACAATGACTTGGTTTAAGAGCAGATAAGATAGGAACAAGAAAATATCAGTGAACTTGAAGATATAGCAATTGAAAATATTCAAAATAAAACACTGAGGGGGAAAAAAGACTGAAAAAAATAAACAAAGCATAATAGCTTAAAGATATGAACACAACTTATTTGATTCTTCTTTCTTCAAAAGAGATTCAATTCTCTTCCCCTTGAATGTGAGCTGTACTTTTAATGGTTTTCTCTTAATGACCAAAATGTGATTTACAAGACTAGATCATAAAAGGCATTATGATTTCCTCCATGCTTTCTTTTCCTGTACCATTTTTTCTGAGGGAAACTAACTACCTAGTCGTCACGAAACTAAAATAGCCCTGTGGCAAGATATAAATGGAAAGAAATTGAGGCCTTCTCCTAAACACAAGTGCTTACCAGGTATATAGGTGAGCCGCCTTGGAAGCACATCATTCTGCCCTAGTCAAGCTTTGTGATGACAGAATCTCAGCGAGCATCTTGGTTACAACCTCTTGAACCAGAACTACCCGATGAAGATGCTTTTAGATTCCGCTTCCCTAGGCAATTAGACAATTTTACCTTATTGGACATTGTATATTTTTGTAAATACCCTTGAAACTTTTTCTGGGATGCAGTTAAATTATATAAAACAGTTTAATTCTTTATTGTTTTGGTTGGCTGAATTTTATTGTGATTTTTTTTTCTTCCTTCCCTCCAAAAAGGATTCATGGGTTACATTGGTCACTGAGTTTATTTTTAGTCAAGAAATATTTGTTGAGCATTCAGTGAATTTTAGACTTTATGTCTGGTATTAGGAATTATGTCAGTTAACATATCAGGCTCATGCTCCAATCGAGCTTACGTTCTTGAAGGAAGAAGATCCACAAAGCACATACAAAACAGTACATAAATACCTGACAGTGACGAGTGTTACGAAAACAATGAAACAAAAACCTATGGAGTAATTGAGGTGGTGTCAGAACTGCTTTATGGCCAAAAAACATGAAAAATGCTAAAAATCACTAACCATTGGAGAAATATAAATAAAAATCACAGTGAGATACACCATCACACTGCAGTCAGAGTGGATGTTATTAAAACATCAAAAAACAACAGATGTTGGGGAGGTTGTGGAGAAAAGGAAACACCAATACTGTTGGTGGGATTATAAACTAGTTCTACCCTGTGGAAAGGAGTTTGGAGATTTCTCAAGAAGTAAAAATAGTTTTCCCATTTGACCCAGCAATTCCATTACTGGGAATATACTCCAAAGAGCATAAATTCCTTTACCAAAAAGACACGTACACTCATATTTATCACAGCACTACTCACAATAGCAAAACATGGGACCAAACTGGATGCCTATCGACGATGGAATGGGCAAGGAAAATGTGGTTCAAATATACCATGGGATATTATGCAGCCATAAAAAGAACTAAGTCATGTCCTTTGCAGCAACCTGGATGTACCTGGAGGCCATCATTCCACGTAAATTCTCACAAAAACAGAAAACTGAATATCATATGTTCTCACTCATAAATGGGAGCTAAATACTGGGCATATATGGGCATTAGAATGGCAGCAGCAGACACTGGGAACTCCTAAAAGGGGTAGAATGGAAGGAAGATAAGGCTTGAAAAGCTGCCCATCAAGTACCATGCTCGCCACCTGGGAGGTAAGCTCAATAGAAGCCTAAACATCACGCAATATACCTATGTGACAAACTTGCACATATACCTCTTGACTCTAAAATAAATTCAAAAATAAAAGTAGAACTACTAAAAATGGGACAGCTATGAAAAACCTCTGAAGAGGCGAATTTGGCTCATATCCTATAAGGTGAGGCTATATTTAACGTCTTTCGAGGAAAAGAAAACAGCATCTGTAATTCTTTACAATCAGTAGGGCATAAGAACAAGGTACAGGAGGAGTCTGTATCAAGAAGCAGGGTCCAATGTATCCAAGTTTCAAGGTAAGATGTTGAAATAACAAAAGGAGATTAAAAGAGAATTATAATACTATAGAAGTAATTTGAACCCACAGGTGATCAAAACAACAGAAGTAAAATGGAGATCTGGAATTTCAATGAACATATTAGACATGAAAAATATAAACTACTTATGAAGAGAAAGACATGATATTGTACTCTGTTCATCACTGCTAACACGATGATAGATACAGAGGATAAGAAAAGCCAATCTGCCGTAAGGATAATTAATGTCCCAGGACTATAAAACCTAAGAATGGACCAGAAAAATATATGCAAAGGTAAAATAAAAGTACATTCCTTTAAGATAATAATTGAATCTTTAAATAACAAGGAACCACGTTGTTCTAGAAAAAACTCTTCAGGGTGAGACATATCTTACATGTGTTTGGAAATATTAAACTATCTTTTTGATCACAACATTGTATGTATACAGTTCACTTATTTAGTAACTCCCAGCACAGTTATTTTCCTCTTCATCAGAATTCCCATCCACTGCTCCCTCTCATTTCTCTATTAGGTCTCTGTTGCTTTCATTTTTTTATATATTTTCTTTAGATACCATGACCTTACATTTTAAATACTCCCTTACCATCTTCTTAATATTCTGCCATATTTTCATTCCATTTTTTATGAGAACTCTTTCACCAAAACTTAAAACAAATACCTGTCTTCTCTTCTTTAATTAGTTTTTTCAAAAATTATTTACTAAACATTCATAGTCATCCACCTCATCCCTTATCTTGGTTTATCTGAGCTATCCTATATTTTCTTTTATTATTTTCAATAATAATTTCCATTCTTTTAGACTTTGGACATCATAGTCTGCTCCCTCATCCAAATAGGTGACACCATGTCTCATTCTAAAAGGAATATAGAAGCAAATATACAAATTGTTTTCTTCCTCCTGCCACCAAACATTTCTGTATTTACTTTCCTTCTGATTTATTTGAAGAAATGCTCCTTTTCCTACATGAGGACTGATAACAACACAACCTTTGTTCTGAATCCCAATCTCCATTTGCCTTCTTTAAGGTCTCATTCCATTTATTACTTGTCATCTATCTTTAACTAACTCTATTAACCTCTGGAGGCTTATATGTCTCTTAATTATCAATGTTGATACATGCTTAAATTTTACCTCTTTCCCATAGTAACACAAAATAAATAACATGGAAGTCTAATCATATCCTTTATTTACATATTTTTGATAAATTTATTGAAATAGTAGACTCTGACTTCCAATTAAACTTCTTTACTTCCAGTTCAGTCTATATCTCACTGCAATCTGCCCACATAAGTCTTGCAATAATCACTAAATAATATAACTCTGAGCTCGCTTTGCTCAACAGAATTTATTCTTATAATTTTTATCTCTTTGTCTTAGAAATATTCCACCGTTGGTATGTATTACAACACACTTCCTCAAGTTTTTCACCCACTGCTCTGTTCATTCTTCAATCTCCTTTTCAGGGTTATCTTATTTTATGGCTTTCAAGTACTGTCAGGGATCAATACTAGGGCTTCTCCCCTTTTCTACTCATTAAATTAGGGAAGTTTCCTCAACTACCTTTTTTCCCAATATCTCTATGCCAATTAATTCTCTAACTATCCAAACTATTTACATTGTCTGAGTTACATGGAAGTATACTATTGTGAGGTGAAATTTTCATTTTGATATTCAAGGGGTGCCTCAATTTGAGTATTTCAAATGCTCTTCCCTCCCCTCAATCCTACTTCTACTTACGTATTCCATTTCAGTAGGTAGCACTGTCATCCAACTGGTAAGCCAAGTCAGAATCTTGGTCATCTTCTACAGCTGCTTTTTACTCTCAGTGAGATTCCAGTCATCTTACATCCAGTCCATTGCTATGCCCTGTAATTTATCTCCTAAATATGCCTAGACTCCACAATCTCTTTTTTTCTTATTTCTATACCCATCATGCTAGTATCACCCTGAAATATTGAAATGTGTTCCTTACTTCTCTCTTGTTCCAAATATATTTGGGAGAGTTATGTGTCTGCAGTTTATTATATATATAATTTTGTCAGTTGTTATCTTTAAAGTGCTTTCTCCAATGGCCCTCCCATACCTTTACAATAGATAAAGCTCCTGGACAAAGCTTGCACTGTCTGATGTGATCTGCCTCTTTTTTTAGCGGCTCTAACCGCACACTCATTCTCACTCTTCTACTCTGGTCAACACAGCCACTTTTTGGCTTCTGAGCTGCTGTGCTTTTTGGCACTGGGCTTTACCTACAACATAGGCCCACTCTCTTTCCTAGAATCATCCTGTCAGCTCTTGTATATCCTTTAGATATTTATGAGTTCAGATCTCATATATTCAGAGCCGACCATAGAATCTACAAGGTAAACATGGTATGTGTTCAATTCTCTGTGAATATTTAATTGAATTTCTCCTGCCACAAAATGTCTTACTAGATGATATTTTTATATTCTGATTTCATATGTAGTTTAATCAAGCACATTCAGATATGTACAGTTCTCTTGCTGCAATCTTGTTTGCCTCCCTTGGGTTGTTCCCCCTCCTGGCACACAAAAGAACTTATTTTTTCTTAAATACCATTATTACTATTACTACTAATCTTGATAATAATATTAATAACAAATAATGATATCAGCTTTGACATTCATTGAGCACTTATTATGTGCCTAGCATGATTTTAAGCAATCTGAGAAGAATAACTAATTTTATGCTCATAACTCTATAAGGTAGGTGGATTTTGCAGATGACAACATTGACACATGTGGCTCAGTTAACCAATTTAGCCAAGTTCAAGCCAAGATTAAAAACCAATTAGTGGCCAGGCTCGGTGGTTCAGTCTGTAATCCCACGCTTTGGGAGGAGGAAGTGAGTGGATTGCCTGAGCCCGCGGGTTCGAGACCCACCTGGGCAACTTGGCAAAACCTCATCTCTACAATAAATCAAAAAAATTAGCTGGGCATGGTAGTGCGCGCCTGTAGTTCCAGCTACTTGGAAGTCTGAGGCGGAAGGATCGCCGGAGCCCAGCAGGTCGAGGCTGCAGTGGCTGGGAGTGGCCACTGCACTCCAGTCTGGGTGACAGAGTGAGACTCCAACTCAAAACAAAAAACAAAAAAACCAATTAGTGCAATTCCCGTAGCCATATTCTTAATCACAATGCAAGACTGTATTTCTCCTAGAACTATCGCTTCCACTTTTATAATATTAATACAAATAATAATGTGCTTTTCTGTTTATAATTTTTGAAGAATGTCATTTTTTTGAATCTAGGTAAACAGGAAAGTATGGCTCTCAGATATGTATGACAAAACAAACAAATACCCAAACAGAAGCCTGAACAATTAAAACCAAATGCTAAAGAGAAAATTCAAAAAACAGAAAGACAACAAACTATGAGCTGATCCATTGTTTTTTCCAGTGACTTTCAAATATTTTTAGCAGCAGCAACTATTTCCTTCAAGTAAGACTTATTATACCTAAATATGTAAATCTCATAAATGTATCTTGTTTCCTTCTCTTCTTTCACAGAATTTCGATGTTAGAACAGTTTGAAAACACATACTACATACAAAACATATATTACAGATAAAAAGCAAAGTTTATCTCTGAATACTTAAAAATATAATTTCCACCAGCCAGGACAACTTCGGAAGACCTCATCTCTACAACAAATCAAGAAAAATTGGCCAGTGTGATGGCGCACACCAACCAGTAGTTCCGGCTTCTTAGAAGACTGAGGTAGAGGATTGCCTTAGCCAGCAGGTCGAGGCTTTGGTGGCCGTGAGCATGCCACTGCATTCCAGCCTGGGTGACAGAGTAAGACTCCAGCTCAAAAAAAAATCTAAACTATTAACCAGATTATTTACAACCAGGTTAGTTACATTAGAGTATGCAAGAACAATTACCTATAATTTGCAGAAAATATAATGACCGCATCATCATTTTAAAAGTTTCAGTTGTGTTAGGGTTCTCAGCAATGAACCAATAGAAAGAGAGAGAGAGAGAGAGAGAGAGAGAGAGAGAGAGAGAGAGAGAGCATGTAATGTGCCATAAACAAAATTTGAACCAAGCCTACTGAAAGAAAATATTTGCAGTGCATATACTGGATAGGAAATTTTTCCAAATCATAATTTTATGTAACAAAACATCCCGTAAATCAATGAACTAAAAAATGACAAGAAAGTGAAAGAAATAAACACAATCGAGTGACTTGAAAATATTTTGAAGTGGAAGGAAATCCGAGAATTTAAAGAAGTAATAATGACATTAATTTATTTGCCTGTTCACATTATCCAAAATGAAAATGTTTGATAATGCACAGTATGAGAGGGGTTCCAGGTGCCCTATTTCTTAGAACTCCAGAAGACAGTAAATGCAGCCTGTTGCTAGCCCCGTGATTTTTGCAGGGATTTCCATAAAACTTCAAACTTTTGGTTTAAGATATTTAAACATAATTGCAAATTTTTCACAGTGTGTCTTATGAATCATTAATTCCACTTTTACGAAAGTATCTAAGAGAATCATTCATAAGTATATAAGATTATAAACACAAAAATATTCAAATTTTCGTGGAAAAATCATATTGTATATTCTTATTGTGCAAATGTGTAATCTATAAATCTAAAACATAGACAGTCTCTGGAGAGATGCATTTGACATAGGTAAGGTGTCAAGTTGCACTTTAATATTCACTGAATTTTGTTTCCATTTTTTAATACTGATAATCAATTGTGTAGTATTTGTGCAAATAAAAGAAAAGACAAAATACAAGCAAGCAGGAAAGTCAATGGGTCGAATAATATATCCTTAGTTCCAGGAAAAGGAAACATCTTAGAAGTAATAAGAAAGTGTCATCACTAATTTAAAGCGTTGGCTGCCAAGTAAGCACTATGTTAAAGCCTTTAATACAAATTACGTTATTAATTTTTATTCTCTTAGGTGAGCAATGCCATGTTTAGTAACTGTATTCAAGTTTAGGTAATGAATAAATAAATTAATTAGGAGTTGATGGAAGCATTTTAAAGGTTACAAGCTATATAACACTAAACTCAGAGATATTGTGTATGAAAATTTGTCTAGAATTGAGCAGAAAAGAGAAAGGAAACTTATACTTTACAATTTCAGAAAGCCAGATCCAAGCAGTCTAAGTTTAATGGATGAGAAATAAAATAACTGTTACAATAACCTGTTGTCACAGTACTGAGCAAAACACTTTTACACTTAGGGGATGATGAAAGAATACCTCATTTAAAAAAATGAGTTGAGAATGTAGGAATGGAATAATGAAATAATTTACATTGTAAAGAAGGTTAAACCTTATGGAAATGATTTAAAAAGAGATGCATTTTCCCCAAATCCTTACTTTGATGTGTTCTTCTTTTCCTTTGACACTAGCAGATGTGAAAATGAAGTAGGCAAATAACAAGGTAGCTGATTGTGCTGTCTCAATCCACTATTTTGTATTTCTTAGTGATGATCACCTTGTCTGCTTTCTGTCAGTAAATTTTAATTGATCCACATTTGTGATGAAAAATACTTTCACCAATAAGTTATTTGTTAAAAAGATCTGACTGAAAAACTTCAATATTAATTATGACTTTAGTATTTCTTCCTTTTATATGTTCAAATCAAGATTTTTTTATTTCTATAATAATTGCTGAGACTATACAATAATTACATTTTTAATCCTATTACTGATAACTCTTCTGAAGAATCTGGATTTTTTCCTTTGATGCAATTTACTAATTTGGAAGGACTTGTACTTTATTTTTATTACTGAGAGAGGTTGAAATTGGGAATTAGTTAGTTAATAAGTCAGGTAAGACAATTTTTTTTAAATTGCCATTTTTGCTGAAGTAAAAAATTGTAATTCCCGATAATCTATTTAATTATTTGAATTTTCATTCACTCTTTTTTTATACATGACATATAACTTGGTGACTGAGAAAATGTATTTAACTTAAAATGAATTAAGAATAATAACAACAAAGACCTTATGTCTTCCTAAGAAGTTATTTCTTATACAGATTTTGTTATTTAAAACAAAACAAATGCTTATTTGACATGGGCCTTGTTATTTAAAAATGTGTATTTATATAAAACAAGAAATTGTTGAGAGATTACATCAGCTATTCAAAATGCAGTTTTATTAAATTGTGTTTACATGATATTCTAATATATTCAGTTTCATAAGGAAAAAATCCAAATTACAAAATTATTTTTATTCAACCTTTTCTCAGAGGAATAGTTGCAAACAATATTTGAACATCACAAAGGATGATACTCATGTAAATTATATCTGTTCATCTTATTGTAGCACTGATGGAGCAACTTTAGCATAATTCAGAAATGAGATATAGAAATTTTATATTATAATATCTTAATAAGTCAATTTGAAATAGTAAACTGTGTGCAGCTTTTATTTAAGATCATTGCTGGGCATGCCTACATATGTAACATTTTATTAAATTTTTCTTATACTAAGTAATTTAAATTGTAGTTTTCACAGCTCCTTATCTCAACATAAAAACTACTACTAAAGTAGTTAAAGTATTTAATGCTATGTTAACTTATTCTATTTTCTAGTTTCAACTATTATATTATAAAAATAACAATAAGTAGCTATGTTATCAAATTAATCTCTTCTGCATTGCTTTATTTCTCTTGTATTTAATATGGTGATTCCCTCAAAATTTTATTATGCATTTCACTTCCTCAGGAAATCAAAAGAACATTGTTTCTTCTCATATAATTTTAATTCATAAGGAGACAAAATACAGAACATATGAGAATTAAAAAGTGGTATATGCATGAAGTTTTCTCTCTGTACCTAATTTTAAAATTTTATATCTCATACACCACTGATACTTAACAAGTGGCACCAGTAAGTAGGATATATGGACTATGTTGATTAGTTACCTGACTATGGATACTGTACTGGTCTGTGTGTATTTAGAATATCAACTCTTCATATGGTACATAATAAATAAACTAAAAACAATACAATTGTTGAAAAATATAAGTCAGCCACAATAGATATTCAAGCTTTAGTTAATACTTATTAAGTGCTAGTACACAACAAATATGGTGCTAGGTGCTTTTTTTTCTTTCATTCGTTCTTTCTTCACAGCAACTGTATGAGGTACTGTTGTAGACCCCAAAAGTTAGGTTCAAGAGAGCCTTAATCAGCCTAAATCGAAATATCAGTGCTTAGGAGCAGAAAAAGGTTTATTTAATTTGGCAAAACCATGAGAGTAGAAAATGCAAGTTTTAAAATCTGCCCTGCCTTTGCACGTAGCTGGAGCTTTTATGAGTAAGGTAGGTAAGCAAGAGGTTAGATTCTTGGTGATCAAATCTGCTTGCATCTACTGTCTGATCAAATTTTTGGATACCATTGAGAAGGTATGCATAACCTAAGGATAATAGAAGTCTGCATGATCTAAGATCATCATTCTTTAAAAGAAAAACAAGTTCATTAATCTTGCAGGCAGTCCCTGGGCGTTAACCTATGAAGATAATCAATTATTAGTAACTATCCTCTACTGAAATAATTACATGCAAGCAATTGTGCATGAAGGAAGAAAGGACAAAAGGAAAGGAAAATAAGTAAAATGAGCTGGGCTCAGTGGCTCAGCCTGTAATCCCACGCCTTTGGGAGGCTGAGGTGAGTGGATTGCCTGAGCCCGCGGGTTCAAGACCCGCCTGGGCAGCAAGACCTCATCTCTACAGTAAATCAAAAAATCAGCTGAGCATGGTAGCGCATGCCTGTAATTCCAGCTACTTGGAAGGCTGAGGCAGAAGGATTGCCTGAGCCCAGCAGGTAGAGGCTGCGGTGACCAGAAGCAGCCACTGTACTCCAGTCTGGGTGAAAGAGTGAGATTCCAACGCAAAAAAGAAAAGAAAAGAAAAGAAGTAAAATGAGCCTTTTATGATTTTGATAATACAGGGACATTTACAGAACCTACTACAGTTAACTCTTTTAAGAGAAAACAAGAGGCACCAGAGATTGAGTAAATTGTACCAAATTATACAGGTAATAAGCAGGGAGTTGAAACTCCAGTTCACCACTGTTTGATCCCAAAGCTCACATTATTTTAATCTCAGACTATAGTGTCTCTTAAAAAATATAAAATGCATTATCTTTTATTTTTAAAAACACTTTACTGAGGTATGATAAGTAATATAAAAACCTGTGCATATTTTGTGTATACAACTTGATGAGTTTGAGGATAAGAATGCATTCAAGAAACTATCATACAATCTATGTTGTAAACATACTCATTACCTTCAAAAGGTTCCTCTCAACATCTTTTAATTATTAAATTCTTATTTTTGTAAATTAAAATACAGCTAAACCAATTCAAAATGTTAATTACTCTTGATTTACAGATGATAATATTTAGACCATTTAAAAGTGATAGAATTCACTTAAATCAATTTTATACTTGTATTGTGATCTGGATATCAAAATAATTGTTTCCTGAATATATGTATTGAAAAGATATAGAAAATATTTATTACTTTATAAACTAGGGAAATAAAGAAATCACTGATCTAGAAGTAGAAACCTGAAGTTTATTATCAATTTGATACGGTGTGCAAATGTGTATTTAAGTAACTTTTCTTGCTTCTTGTTCTAGCAAGTATAGAAAATCTAATAACAGATATATAAATTGCTTTGGAACTTGTAATGCAATACTTCATGCATACAGTATGAGATAATCTTGATATTAATTTCAAGAATAATCTTGTGGTATAAAAACTTGATTTTTATTTTAATTAATAAGAATAGTCAAACTGAGCTCCATTTTAGATAATATTGACATCTGAATTGGTTTCATTGTATCTTTAATCAGAATAAAAAATTTGTAGATGTTATTCAACAGAATAAAATATCAAATGCTTAACATGAAAGCACATGCTAGTAAAAATTTATAATCCAATAATGGTAATATCTAACTTAAAATCATGCTGCTTGATAATGCATTGATCTATGTACTTAGTATATTCATACTTCTAGGTACGGATGCTATGCTTCAACACACAAATCCAATCACTTGGATCCAGATCTTTTCTTCTGGTTAGTACCCTAATCATCAGGCATAGGGGTTGCTTCAAGACACTGGAATTACAGGGTTTAAATTAGTATCATTGATTTCACCACATTTTAATCATATATTTAACCAAATTACTAATTCTGTGAGACTGTTTTTTCAGCTGTAATTTTGGTTTATTGTACTTCCTTTCTCATAAGTATGAGTGGAATAAAATTCTTTTAAAAATGCTGATTTTCCTATCTTATATGGCTTGCTCATGCAGATTTTTGCATTATATATTCAAACTAGGGAAATATAGGTTCAAGAGTTTTTACATAAATTAATAACATTTAGTTGTTTCAAATGTTATGCTATACATTGTCAGTTGGTTACTTAAAAGATTCATTTTCCATTAGAAAATGAAAAGAAGATGGCGATGGGACATTTGGTCAGTGAGACCCTTCACGAAAGAGAACACACATAAAGAATCCAGCCCTCCCCTTGGGGGGCTTCAGCACCCATTGTCCACAGCATGCTCTCCCCATGGTGCTTGGCCCATGACTCTGGACCATGAAGCCCCACAAATAGGCTCTGCTGAAAATGCCGCTGCTGCTGCTGCTGCCATGCCCTACCCCTTGCCCAGAGCCAGGCTTGTGGCACTCCTTCCACAATGTGAAGAGGCAGCTCCCACCATGGCTACTGTTGCCTGCTCCCTCCAGTCCTGGCAACCTCCGGCATCCATGCTGCCTGGCTTGCTTTGCCTGGCAGTCTCCAGCAGCTGCAGAGAAAGACCAACTTAAGCAGTGAGACCAGCAACACCTGCTGGGGATTCAAGATAACAACATCAAAATGGGAAGGAGAGAAGGTAAATAGACACAGGACAGATCTGTGTGGCAGAATTTGGCAGACTCCCCAATCTGAACCACCCTCCACAACAGACCAGGGGCAACTGACCCTAACTGTGAACAAATCTACCGGCCTTCAAAGACAGCTAGATATCAGAGCTGAAAAGACATTGAACTTAAAGGAAAAGTCTCAGCGTGTGCTTGATCCCCTGTTTAAAATTTGTTTTCTTGGTCTGTTTGTCTAACCCATCTTGTTTTCTCTCTCTTATTACTCTTATTAATAATGTTTACATACTTGCTTTGGTTCTGTTAGTTTACTGACTTGATTCTATTCTTTTTTTCCTCTCTCTCTGTAGACCACATCTTTGTATAGAGGAATAGCAAACCAATAAGGAGGTTGGATAGCTTGTATGCTTGCATGTGTGTATGTTTTAGTTTTTTCATATGGTTGTTGGATAATTTGTAGTAGTTGTTGTTGTTTTTCTTTTTACTTGTTTCAGTCTTTGTATCTCTTTTCATTTGTTAGTCGGTATGCTTGTCTGTTTTCCCTCTTACTCCTCTCTCTCTCCACCTCCCTCTTCTTCCCACTCCCTGCTCCATTCTTTTCCCCCTTTTTAACCTCATTTTGCTTTCAGGGAGTAAAGCTATAACCCCACGGCATGGACAGAGCCCAAGGCAGTGGGAAGTAGGTTTCAGATTACCCTGCACCTGTTGGCAGATACTGGGATCTGCAGATAGATTTTGAATCACAGCTCCCACCTTAATTAAATCTCAAAACTGGAAAAAGGACAGCCCCAACCTACAGTCCAACTCCAGAATTGAACAAAGCAAGAGGATATACATAAGAAAGAATAGGAGATTGAACAAACAGAAGTAAAAGCAACCCTCCACCACTGAATAATATAATGAAAGATGACGGGGAAAATGGGGGAAGGAAAAAGTTGGGAGGAAAAATCTGCACAATGAAGAAAAATCAAAAGAAGAATATAGGTCTCACACAGACCCCTGGGAGGTCAGACACTGAGACAACACTTTGGAACACAAACAATGAAGAGGCCCCAGAATAACTGGTCACATGCAACAAACCCAGACATCAAGACATTAATAGAGAGAATTTAAAAAATCGAGGAATGACAAGATGAAAACAGGAAGGAACTGATGACAGAAATAACAGCAGTCTAAAGAATACTATTATGGAAATAAATAACAAACTAATAATCATGGAAAGCAGCAATGGCCAAACAGAAGAAAGAATCTCAGAGCTTGAAGACCAAAATACAGAACTAACCCAAACTGTCAAAAACATACAAAAGAACCTTTAAAAGACAGAACAAAAATCTCCAAGAGATAAACGATTACTCCAAGGGACCGAACCTAAGAGTAAATGGCCTTTCTGAGGCAGAAAGAGAGACAGAGAACATACTGGAACAAACATTTCATGAAATCATTCAAGAAAACTTCCCTCATCTCATCAGTGATGCAAAAATTCAAACACAAGAGATTCAGAGAACCCCTGTAAGACAACAAATGAGAAGACCAACTCCCAGACACATAATAATTCGCCTAAACAAAGTAGGTATAAAAGAAAAAATCCTAAAGGCAAGAGATAAAGGTCAGACTACCTACCAGAGACGACCAATTAGAATAGCAGCAGATTTATTTGCAGAAACCCTTCAGGCTAGGAGAGCTTGGAGCCCAATCTTCAAAGTTCTCAATGATAAACAATTTCAACTGAGAATAACCTACCCAGTCAAGCTAAGCTTCACCAGTGAGGGAGAATTGAAATCTTTCCCAGACATCCAATCCCTAAGAGCCTATGTAGCCTCCAGACCACCTCTACAAGAAATACTTAAGAAAGTATTAAACACAGAAGAAAAGGAGAAAAGAATGACAACGTTTTATACAAGAGTATGGGGAAAAGACGGAAAACACACATGAATCAACCCCACAACCAAAGAAGAAACAAATAAACAGGAACAACAACAACTCTAGAAGAACCTCATGACAGGGAAAACTCACCACATTTCAATAATTAACCTGAATGTGAATGGACTAAATGCACCACTGAAAAGACACAGAATGGTGAACTGGATAACAAAACATGACCCCATTTTTTACTGCATCCAGTAGACTCATCTTACTACAAGGGACACACAGACTCAAAGTTAAAGGACAGAAACGAGTTTCCAGGCTGGTCGATCACAGAAGAAGACAAGAGTTACAATCTTAATATCAGACAAAATAACCTTTAAGCTATCAAAAATTTTAAAAGATACAAAAGGACACTACATAATGATAAAAGGTTCAATCCATCAACAAGAAATATCCATCCTAAACATATATGCACCCAGCACAGGAGCACCAGCATTTTTAAAACAACTACTAAATAAACTGAAAAAAGATATTGACTCTAACACTATTATAGCAGGGGACTTAAGTACCCCACTGACAACTCTAGACAGATTGAGGCAAAAATCAACAAATAGATTCAGAACCTAAATTTGATACTTAACCCAATGGACTGAGTAGATACCTACAGATTATTCCACCCAACAACCACAGAATATACATTCTATTTATCAACACATGGAACATACTCCAAGATTGATCACATTCTTGGCCATAAATCAAGCATAAACAAATTCTACAAGGTTGAAATCCTGCCATGCATACTCTCAGACCACAGAGGAATAAAAATAAACATTAAACCAACAACATTTCCCCAAAGCTCACAAAGACCTGGACACTAAACAGCATGATGCTGAACAATGACTGGATCAATATTGAAATCAAAGAATAAATTGAAAGAGTCCTTGAAACAAAGAAAATAAAGAAACATCTTTCCAAAACCTCTGGGATGCCATGAAATCAGTTTTTTTTTTTTAGATGGAGTCTCACTCTGTTGCCCAGGCTGTAAGCAGTGGTATGCTCCCGGCCACTGCAGCCTCAATCTGCTGGGCTCCGGCGATCGTTCTGCCTCAGCCTTCCGGGTAGCTGGAACTACAGGCGTGAGCTACCATGCCTGGCTTATTTTTGATTTATTGGAGAGATGAGGTCTTGCCAAGTTGCCTAGATGGATCTTGAACCCGCAGGCTCAGGCAATTCACTCACCTCAGCCTCCCAAAGTGCAGGATTACAGACTGAGACACCGAGCCTGGCCGAAATCAGTTTTAAGAGGGGAATTCATATCTCTACGAGCACACATCAAGAAAATGGAAAGATCACAAGTGGAGACCCAAACAAATCACCTAAAGGAGCTAGAGAGAGAAGACCACCTAAACCCCAACTTTACCAGAAGAATCCAAATCACAAAAATAAGAGGGCAAATACAGGACATAGAGGACAAAAATATCATAGAAAACATCAACAAAACAAAAAGTTGGTTCTTTGAAAGAATTAGCAAGATTGATGGACCCCCTAGCCAGAATGACCAAGAAAAAGAGAGCAAAAGCCCAAATAAACACAATCAAAAATACAAAAGATCAAATCACACCTGACCCTGAAGAAATACAAGAGATTACTATGTAGACCTATATGGAGACAAACTTGAAGACTTAAATGAAATGGAGGACTTTCTGACATCACACAACCTCCCCAGGTTAAAACAAGAAGACACTGAGACACTAAATAGGCCCATAACAACCCAGGAAATTGCCTCTGTCATACAAAAACTACCTACAAAAAAAAAAGCCCTGGACCGGATGGCTATCCAGCAGAATTCTACAAAACCTACAAGGAGGAGCTGATAGCAATCTTATTGAAAGTATTCCAGGCAATTGAGAAAGATGGAATTCTCCCCCAAATCATTTTACAAAGTTAACATTACACTGATACCCAAACCGGGTAAAGATCCAACAAATAAAGAGAACTACAGGCCAATATCCCTCATGAACATAGATGCAAAAATCCTCAACAAGATTCTAGCAAATCAGATCCAAAAACACATCTGAAATATCATCCACCATGATCAAGTAGGCTTCATCCCCAGGATGCACGGTTGCTTTAACATTCACAAAACCATAAATGTCATTAAATACATCAACAAGATATAAAAGCAAGAACAACATGATTATCTCATTAGATGCAGAAAAAGCTTTTGATAAAATTCAGCATCCCTTCTTGATAAAAGCCCTCAAACATCTAGGTATAGAAGGAACATACCTCAAAATAGTAAGTGCCATCTATGACAAACCCACAGCTAACATATTGCTAAATCATCAGAAACTAGAAACATTTCCCCTGAAAACTGGAACAAGACAAGGCTGTCCACTTTCACTCCTCTTGTTCAACATTGTGCTGGAAGTCCTAGCTCAGGCATGTAAACAAGAGAAGAAAATCAGGGGTATCCAGATAGGAAAAGAGGAAGTCACGTTATCCCTCTTTGCTGATGATGTGATCCTGTACCTTGAAAATCCAAGAGAATCTGTCAAAACCCTACTTACACTGATAAAGGACTTTAGGAAGGTCTCAGGTTACAAAATAATTGTGCAAAAGACAGTTGCATTTCTCTATACCAACAACAAGCAGGCAGAGACCCAAATAAAAAGCACAATCCCATTCACATTAGCCACCAAAAAAATGAAATACCTTGGCATCTTCCTAACCAGAGAAGTGAAAGATCTTTACAGTGAGAACCACAAAACACTGCTCAAAGAAACCCAGGAAGACACAAGCAAATGGAAAAAATTCCCATGCTCATGGATAGGAAGAATCAACATTGTTAAGATTTCCATTCCACCAAAGGCAATCTACAGATTCAAGGCAATACCCATTAAGTTACCAACATCATTCTTCTCAGACCTGGAAATGACAATACAGAAATGTATACTGAAAGATAAACAACATGAATAGCCAAAACAATTCTTAGCAAAAGAAACAAAGCAGGAGGTACAACACTTCCAGACTTCACACTTTACTACAAGGTTACAGTAATCGAAACAGCCTGGGTATTGGTACAAGAACAGGCACATAGATCAATGGAACAGGATAGAGATTCCGAAAGCAAAGCCTCATTTCCTCAACCAACTCATCTTTGACAAAGCCAGGGTTGGTGGCTCAGCCTGTAATCCCAGCACTTTGGGATGCCGAGGGCAGTGGATTGCCTGAGCTGGTGGGTTCGAGACCAGCCAGGGCAACTTGGCAAGTCTCTACAATAAAAGCCTGTCGAGGTAGTGTGCACCTGTAGTTCTGGTTACTTGGAAGGCTGAGGTGGAAGGATCACTGGAGTCCAGCAGGTCGACGCTGGGGTGGCCGTGAGTGTGCCACGACATTCCAGCCTGGGCGAAAGGCAAACTAAAAAAGAAAAGAAAAGAAAAGAAAAAAAAACTAGAGAAATTGACGTTTAAAAATGCCCGAGTCCAGCAGGTCGAGGCTGCGGTGATCGTGAGCATGACACTGCACTCCAGCCTGGGTGACAAGAGTGAGACTTCAACTCAAAACAAAAAACAAAAACCAAGCCCAGAGTTTTACAATAATAATACATTTAATTCAGTTCTTTGTTTTCTAATTGCTAAACCAAACACTTTAGTTGTGCTAAAAGAAAATATTCAACTCATGTAGAATAATATTTCTTCCTAATAGTAAATAAAAGGAATAATTTTGTTTTATTCTTTATATAGGAGACACCAGGTATATTACAAAAAGGGTATTTATTATAATTTTTTCAGAAGATATTATTAAAATGTAAACTTACATTTTTCCTATTTGTAAAAATAAGGAGTCCAACATATATTTTAAATCAGGGAAGCCAGTTCTTGGGCCACCATAGTAATGTGACCTCATTTTATTTCTTTAAATCATCTTTTTCCACATTTTTAAAATGTGCTACAAAAAGACTGTTTGGGTAGGATCATAACAGGAATTACTGGCTTAAAATCATCCCACGATAAAGAAGTCTATAAATTGTGGGTAAAATTAAATAGCTTTATTTACTTCAAGGTGATTCAATCTTAATTTGTGATAGGGAATATTTACATTTTCTGGAGATAATTATTGTTTGCAGCATTTTCCAAGAGCATTTGACCATACATACATTTATCCTAAAGCGTCCTTTGGAAATCTGTTTTGGAAAGTAAAGATCTAATTTAATACTGTGGTAGAGTCTAGACAACTAGGCTAAAGATCCTATCAATATAAAAAATATATAATGATGAATATTCCCAGATGTCTCTAAATTAAAAAATATGTAGTCTCTTTTCTCTTTCTTATACCTTAGCTTAATGTTTAATTGTGAATTGTCAAGATAAATGTATGTATGGTCAAATGCACTTGGAAAATGCTGCAAACAATAATTATCTCCAGAAAAGGCAAATAAATTAACTTCTGTTTAGTTGAATCTTGTTTTATGATTGTCCCACCATGACAACGTACCTACCCACACTGCACTGGGTGTTTTTGACCAAAATGGCATGACTCTCATACCCCACCCTCCGTAATTACCCCATCTCACCTTGAGCAGCTTTTTTTGTTTGTTTCCTTGGATGAAAAAAGTTCATTAAAAAAAAAAGAGAAAAGAAAAGAAGAACGTCCTCAAAGTGAAACATTTTGCTGATGTGGAAGAGGTGAAACACACACACACACACACACACACACACACACACACACACACACACACAAAATGGCAGAAGCACTAAAAGACATCAAGATGGACGAGTTCAAAAATTGTTTTGAACAGTGGAAAAACTATCTCAATAGATGTATTGCATCAGATGGAGAGTACTTTGAAGGTAACTAAAGTTTACTCATGTAAGAATAATCCACATGTTTTACACATATTTTATAAATACATTTTGGTTTTTGAGGGGGTTCTCCCTTGTATATAAGACAGCAAACTTTCTTATTTACTTTTTGGTATTTTATATCATTTCTATAACTTCTTAACTATTTTGCACGTTTTTTTCTCCTAATAAACTTTAGAATAATTGGCTGTTATCACTAAAACATCTTGGTAGATCTTGATTACAATTGTAATGTTACAGAATAATTTCAATAAAAATTTATGCTTATGTATTTAAATAACTAAAATATGAATACAATTAAAAAGTATTTGCTTCTCATCTGTTCCATTCATCTCATATTTTGTTTGGAATACTTTCTTAGTTATAGAAAATAAACAAATGAGCAGAAATATTGCAATAGGCCTAGTATGTTATGTACAGCATTTTAAAACAATAGATGGTTAATAACTTCTTGTGTCTATGCCAGTCATAAAAACATGTTACTCAGATCTCCTTAGTGGGAGCCATGATTGACTTGTCACCGTTGCACACCTCTGGCTTCACTACTGCCTTCACACCATGGACAACTATCTCACAGGCAACTCCCCACCAATGACTTAGCATGGCATGGGTAGTCAACAGCCTTATTTTGGCAAAATGTGAATTCCTCCAATATCTGACTCTTGAAAGAAGACTCATTGTGCCAGTCAAAAATTTCTTATAACTGAGTTACTGCAGTCTAAACTCTTTTTAAAGAATCCTCTTCCTTCCCTCTTTCTGTCCATATTTGTAAGACTTGTATCATGGTTTGAAAGCTCTCCTCTGCCTTTCCTGCTTCTATCCCCAGTAAATCTCTTGCATGTATAATTACAACTTGGGATCTACTTTTAATAACTCAAACCTGTATACAGTGGAGACATAACAAAATGCATTCATTTTTAAAGACTGCGGTAAGAATATCTGCTGCAATCTCTAGCTATCAGATTATAGCCAAGCAATCTGAAAATGCCTTGTGAATGTTTATAATGTTATTTTTAGATATACATTTGCTTCTTTGAAAATTAATTTAAACTCAGTTTAATAGTCATAATGTGAACATCTTGTTCAGGAAGACTGGCAAGCAGTTCAATTCCTCTCCTGCTCAATTTCTCATTGCTTTCTACATTGTGTTCTATCTTAGATAAACACATACACATGGCATTTAGTGTTTGGATTTCAAAAATTAGTGCCCCTTGAGTTTGATGTAGGCTCCAAAGTCGGAATCAAGAAAATAAGCAATATTGAAGAAGCACTTAAGCAGAGTAGGTAGAAACTGTCAAATAATTTGAAATTAAGATATATTTCTGTTCAAAGTTTTGATAATAAAACCATACAAATTTTCTCTTGAGGATTTATCCTTCTGCCAAATATTTTTTTTTTTGAGTTGGAGTCTCACTCTCTCACCCAGACTGGAGTGCAGTGGCCACTCCCGGCCACCGCAGCCTCGACCTGCCGGGCTCTGGCGATCCTTCCACCTCAGCCTTCCGAGTAGCCGGAATTACAGGCATGTGCTACCACGCCCAGCTGATTTTTTGATTTATTGTAGAGATGAGATCTCGCTGCCCAGGCGGGTCTCGAACCCGCGGGCTCAGGCAATCCACTCACCTCAACCTCCCAAAGGCGCGGGATTACAGGCTGAGCCACCGAGCCCAGCTTCTGCCAAATATTATACATGATACATTTTAAAGTAATATTAGCTTAATACATTCATGATACACTTCAAAGTAATAGTACATTATTTTCATCCACAATGGAATGTAATTTTAGACATAAAATGTTGGGCCTTTTGATTTACATTCAGATCTCCTTTGTGGGAGACATAATTGACTGACCCTAGTATATATAATTAAATATTTACAATTGAATAAATATTGCTCAAGTTCAAATTAATTTGCCCTTAGCCATGATTAATATTAATGGCTCAAATCACTGGAAGAATCTTTAAAATGCTGTCACTGGACGGATAGAGAATCAAGTTTTAAATACTATCCAAAGAGATCCTTCTTTTGAGAGGACAATAATAGACTTAGGAGCTATTGAGAGATCCAAGAAACCAGGAAACTTAAAAAGCTATACTTGCTGTAAAAGTAGTGTTTAGTTCACTGTATTTCATATATCCCTACCTCATGTTCATTGTACTTTATGAAATCTTAGTACTTTAAATCCTACCTCAGACCCCGTAGAATTAGGCATATGCCGTGACTGATTGTGTAGTTATATAAAATGTTTTAAGTGGTGTTTGTATTTAGAACTCTTAGGTTAAGCATTGTCCGTCCTATTTGCCATACAGACTTCTGCTTTTACAACGGGATGTAAAAGTTAAAGCGATAAGCCCCTTTCAGACATTCCTTTCCTATCACTAGACTCTGAGGCGCTAGCTCCTCTCTAGGTGGGCTTTAAATTGATTTAAAGCCACCTGCTTCCATGCCAGTGTTAATTTACACGCACTGGCTATGTAAACCTGAAGGGAACAAAGACTTTAAAAAAAAAATGCCTTGCTATAAAACGTTTGTGATATTTTATAATTTCCCAAAATTAGTACTATAAGAATTTCTACCCCACATTCACTGTATGTGTTTGCAGCATTCATATTTAAAACTTTGTTAAGTTTGGCTTTTGTTGTCCCATAATGACCATGTTATGTTATGTGAATGTTAAGCAAACAAGCTTTCCCAAGCATACCTTGGGATGGATCAGTAAACTTAAAGGGCTAATGTAACCCTTTGCCTGCCGGCTCAGGTTACTTCATACACAGGGACTGTATGGACCTAACATCTAACATTCCACTCTGCCCATTAAGTGGGTTTCTGTCAATCACGGGCAGCACCCACCAATACCAAGTGTTCCCGTACACATTAGGAGAAATTACCCAATCATGTAAAATCAAGTTTAAAGTTCTTTCCCCTCCCTCTGTAATTGTGCATAAAAACTGCTTGCCGCCGGGCTCAGTGGCTCAGCCTGTAATCCCGCACCTTTGGGAGGCTGAGGTGAGTGGATTGCCTGAGCCCGCAGGTTCGAGACCCGCCTGGGCAGCGAGACCTCATCTCCACAATAAATCAAAAAATCAGCCGGGCGTGATAGCGCGCGCCTGTAATTCCGGCTACTCAGAAGGCTGAGGTGGAAGGATTGCCGGAGCCCGGCAGGTCGAGGCTGTGGTGGCCGGGAGCAGCCACTGCGCTCCAGTCTGGGTGACAGAGTGAGACTCCAGCTCAAAAAAAAAAAAAAACTGCTTGCCATTGTGGATCAGGGCTCTCGTCCATGAAGGCTCTACCAGCTTCATACGCGAGCCCAGACTCGAGCCTGAATAAAGACCCTTGTGTGTTTGCTGGCTCTTGGTGGTCTCTCTCTCTTTCTGATTAGAGTCTCAGGTTTAACATTTTCAATCCACTTTCTGCTGTGGGAGTTTATGAGAATGTCTCTGCCTGGGCTAGCTAATCAATGTGGCTAACTCTCTTCGTAAAAAATTCTTTGGCCGGGTTCGGTGGCTCAGCCTGTAATCCCGTGCCTTTGGGAGGCTGAGGTGAGTGGATTACCTGAGCCCGCGGGTTCAAGACCCCGCCTGGGCAGCGAGACCTCATCTCTACCATAAATCAAAAAATCAGCCAGGCATGGTAGTGCATGCCTGTAATTCCGGCTACATGGAAGGCTGAGGCGGAAGGATAGGCGGAAGGATAGCCGGAGCCCAGCAGGTGAGGCTGCGGTGGCCGGAAGCGGCCACTGCACTCCAGTCTGGGTGACAGAGTGAGACTCCAACTCAAAAAAAAAAAAAAATTCTTTGAAGCCGTCGTTTGCCCTGACTATGTTGCAATTGGACTAATGACCCGGTGGACAGGTTTGTCAGAACTTTCTGCTAAGATTAATGAAATCTTTCTTTCCTGGACAAGTTAAAAAGAGAACAAAGAAATTTAAAGAGGAAAACAAAGCCACAGAATTGAAGAAAATAGCAGTGGATGTTGGTATTATTAGGAATTTCAACTATCCTTATTGGAAATTATATATACTTTATTATTTATATTATGTGTTTTGATAAATTCTACTTTTTTATTTTTAGTATTATAATAATTCATTTCATTCTCAAGAAAACTATAAATGAGAAATTAAAATTTATTTGGAGTCACCATATTTGCAGTTGGCAAACAAATACACATAAAATGATAGAATGAGCTAAAATGACACCTAAATTAGTGTTATCAAAAATATGTATGAGAATAATATTATTTTAAAAACTAAGAAAAATTCAAGCAGAGAAAAAGTTTTGACTCAAGAGAAGTCACAAATCAATAATGTAGTAAAATATAGTTAGATATTAATATAATTATGTAAAAGTAATATTATATGTTATTTTCCAGGAAAAGGTAAGTTGCTATTCTTTTTATTTTCTAGATATTAACTTAATATGTGAAATCATACTTTTTGTCTTGCTATTCATGTTCAATTTTTGAATAATGATAAACGGTGTTATTGGAGATTATTACAGAGCTTGAACAAAGTTATTTTAAAATAAAGATTATGAAAAAATTTTGTAAAGTAATTCTATATACTTGTTTCTGCTATTTATCTTTCTAACTTATTTTTATTTAAAAAATAAAAATAAGTAAATAAAAATAGAATAAAATATGTTTTAATGAATCAATGTTAAATTTTAATTGTATTAATATTTAAATAATGTTAACAATAGTGAACCTAGAGTACATATACCAAATTATTGTTGGTGCTTTCATTTTTTAATCTTATTAAATACACTAAAAGTTAAAATTTACAATAAGATAAAGAAATATAAAAGTCCCAGTCACGGTGGCTCACACCCATAATCCCAGCTGTTTGGGAGGCCAAGGTGAGAGGATTGCCTGAGTCCACAGGTTCGAGACCAGCCTAAGCAACTGGGCAAGACCTCAGCTCTCAAAAGAAAAAAAAAGTTAAAGAAAAATAAAGTTACTTTGTAGTGATGCACTAATTCACTTTGTCCATTAAGGTATGTAACAGTGTACTGTTTCGCTTGGGCTACTATAACAAAATGCCACAGACTTGGTGGCATGTTTACAACAGATGTTTAGCTTGCACAATTCTGGAAGTTAGAAAGTTCAATATCAAAGTGCTTGCTGGTAAGAGCTCTCTTCCTGGCTTGCAGGTAGCCACCTTCTATCTGTGCTCTTGCTTGGTAGAGAGAGAAAAAAAGAGAGAGACAGAAAATGAAATCGAAACACAGAGAAATGAATTTATCCGGTGTTTCTTCTTTTTATAAGGGCAATAAGCCCATTATAAGGATCCCATCCTCATGACTTTTTTCAAACATAAGTATCTCTCAAAGACTCTAACTAAAAATTGCATTATATTAGGGATTAGAGCTTCAATATGTGAATTTGTGAGGTACACAATTCAGTCCTTAGCATTTTGTCACTACCCTCTCCCAATTCATCTCCTTCTTGAATGCAAAATACATGCATTTCATCCCCATTGCCTCAAGTTAATCCAGGATCAACTCTAAAATCTAAAGTTCGGTGTCTCATGTAAATGTCATCTAAGTCAGATATAGTTGAGACTAAGTATAATTTATCCGGAGGCAAGATTTTTCTTTACTTGTGAACCTGTAAAAACTTGTAGACAAATGATGTACTTTCATAGTTCAATGGTGGGATAGCCTGAAAAGAATTTTGGATTTCCCATTTCAAAGAGAAAAACAGTAAAGAAGGAAGAAGTGATATTTCTTAAGCAATTGCAAAATTTAGCAGCCGGGCTCGGTGGCTTAGCCTGTAATCCCATGCCTTTGGGAGGCTGAGGTGAGTGGATTGCCTGAGCCCGCGGGTTCGAGACCCGCCTGGGCAGCGAGACCTCATCTCTACAATAAGTCCAAAAATCAGCCGGGCATGGTAGCGCATGCCTGAATTCCGGCTACTCGGAAGGCTGAGGCGGATGGATCGCCAGAGCCCAGCAGGTCGAGGCTGCGGTGGCCGGTAGCGGCCACTGAACTCCAGTCTGGGCGACCGAGTGAGACTCCAACTCAAAAAAAAAAAAAATTTAGCAAAGCAAATTCTACTATATCTTGACAATTAAGAATACGCCTTTTTGGTTTAATTATCTACCTTCTGGACCTACTGGGGCAGCAGTTTTACCACAAAGGCTTTGATTGGAGGCTGCCTGGTCTTGCGCAAGTTAGGCAGTGGTTCTGCTGATCTCTGAATTGACTTCAGACTCCTTATTTTCTATACTTGAAGAATAATGCTTATTCTAGGCTTCACTCCTATGAGATCTAAGAAGTGTTCTTTACTTTTATCTCTCTTATTTTTTTCCGTTCTCTTTAGTTCAAACTGGCAGTAATTTTGCTGATATAAACTCATTTTTATTCCTGGCCTTAATCATTTTTATTCCTGATTAAGTCCTTGAGTTGCACACATAATCTTTATGTGAAATGATTACCCAGACACTCCCTTAGTGTTCTCTTAAGAACAGTTTTCTCAGTTTTGTCTATATAGGTAGGCTGTGAATATTCCAAATATTCAAATTCTGGTTCACTTTTACTTAACTACTCTTTCTTTATTTCATCTCTTTCTTTTTGTATTTTACTATAAGCATGTAGGAGGAACCAAACTTCTCCTTCAACACTTTGCCTAGAAAGCACCTGAATTAAATATCCAATTTAATCACTCAAAAATTCTACCTCCCACAGAAGATTAGGACACAATTCATTTAAGTACTTCTCTGTTTATACCAAGGATCACCTTCCTTCCTGTTTCTAATAACACGTTTTTCATTTCTTTCTGAAACTTCACCAAAATCACTTTCAACATTCATATGTATAGTAAGCACCTCAAAACTCGTCTTGCATTGACCCATTACCCAGTTCCAAAGCTGCTGCTGCATTTTAGGTTTTGTTACAGCCAGACTCCACTTCACAGTCTACTTAGTACCAAAATCTGTCTTAGTCGGGGCTTCTATAAAAAATTAAAAAATAAAAAATAAAAAATAAATTAAGTACCGTAGACGAGGCAGTTTCAACAAATTTATATATAGGCAGTTTCAACAGATTTATATCTCATGCTTCTGGAGGCTAGGAAGTCCAAGATTAAAGTGCTGGTCAATTTAGTTTCTGATTAGGGTTGTCTTCTGGCTTATGGCCAGTTGTTTTGCACCGCATCCTCATGTGATAGAGAGAAAGCTAAAGTTCTGACGTCTCTTCATTTTCTTATAAGGGCACTAATTCCATCATGAGAGTACCATCACTCTTTGGTGGTTAGGGTTTCAACATAAAAATTTGCGAGAGACCCAATTCAGTCCACAGCAGGCAGTTTTTCAAAAAAAAAAAAGATGCTTAATTCAGGAGCTTTTTTATAGTCATTCTTCTGTAACTCATTTTATGCTTGCATGCTTGACTATACTAAAGAGAACAAACACATTTAAATTTTTCCATGATACTTGCTTTAGAAAGTTTTAAAAAGCTACTGAGAATTTCCTCACTTTTTTCTTCTGATATCATCCAATTGGTGATAGGATTTGGAGGAAAAGAAACATAATGATCAGAAGACCCAGCAAGGTAGAAAATACCTGCATTATTCTTACTTGTATATGTGTCTTAAACTACTTTTTAGTATGTCCTTTTAGCAGTTGAAAAAAATAGAACACTGTAAAAGATAGAAGCAGCAGAATGTGCCTACTCTGTGAAAATAGATTGTCAAGAGAATGGAAAAACAAGCCACAGATGAGCGAAAAGATTGCAAAGACACATCTGATAACAGCGGATAAAATACTGTTATCTGAAATATACCAAGAACTCTTAAAACTGAACAATAAGAAATCAAACACAATTTAAAAATGGATAAAAGATCTTAATGTACATCTCAACAAAGAAGATGCATAGATGACAAATAAGGATATGAAAAGATGCTCCTCATCATATGTTATTGAGGAAATGCAAATTAAAACAATGATGCCTTATCACTGCATACCACTGGGAAAGACAGTTTGGTGGTTTCTTATAAAATGATCCAGCAATCACACACCTTGGTATTTACCCAAAGGAATTGAAAACTTATATCTGCAGAAAAATTTGCAAGCAAATAGCTATAGAAGCTTTATTCATAATTACTAAAATTTGAGTCCAGTCAAGATATCTTTTAGTAGGTGAATGAATAAATAAACTGTGGTACATCTAGATAACAGGATATTATTCAGAGGTAACAAGGAATGAACTATCAAGCCATAAAAAGACATGGAGGAAACTTAGATGTATATTACTAAGTGAAAGAAACCAAACTGAAAAGGCTACATAATTCCAACTTTATGACATTCTGAACATCAACACTATGAAGACAGCAAAAAAAGAAAAAATCAGTGGTTGCCGGGTGCTGGAGGGTAGGCACAAATTAATAAGTGGAACACAGAGGATTTTTGGAGCAGAAAAAAAACTCTGAATAATACTAAATAATGAATGTATCCCATTATACATTTGTCTAAACCCACAAGAGTGAGCCTTAATGTAAACTATGACCTTTGGGTGACAATGATATGTCACTGCAGGTTTATTAATTGTGACAAACATGCCACTCTGATAATGAGGAGGCTATAACTGTGTTGGAAAAGTTGAAATATGGTAACTCCTGTACCTCCCTCTTAATTTTGTTGTGAACTTAAAAGTGTTCATTACCGGTTGAGAGAGATATTTTAAATGTCAGTGTGGTAAAGTAGTGAATGGTGTATACTTACCAGGTTGGGTTTAAATCCCTTATATATCACAGTATTCATTATCTCATTGCTGGGTAGCAATTAGTTAATCATTGCTGGAAGACAATTCATTCCAAAATTTAGTAGCTTAAAACAGGAAAACATTTGACATCTTATTAATTTTTTTCCTGTGGGTCAGAGACTCTGTCACAGATGAACTGAGTGGTTCAAGAGATCTCGTAAGACTGCACTCAAGGTTTTGATTGGGGCTGCAGTTATTTTAAGGTTTGAGGAGGAGTGAATGAAGTTGGGAGTCCTGCTTCCAAGCTCACTCACATGGCTCTGTCCAGTGGGCTGCTTCATAATATGGCAGCTAACTTCCCTTAAAGTAGGTGATCCAAGGGCAGAAGAGGGGAAAGGTTTCAAAATGGAAACTACATTCTATTAATAATTTAATCTCAGGAGAGACATTCAATCATTTCTGCATGGTTTTGTTGTTAGAATAAAATCAGTAAATCTAACCCAGACTCAAGAGGAGAGATTACACAAGGGTATATAAATGTTAGAAAGGAAGGAGAATTGAGAGTTGTTTTAGAGGATCCCTAACACACCTCACATGTGTCATGTTTCCTTGCTTGTAGAATCAGAAAAAAATAATAGTCTCACACAAAATGAGTTGATCTTTGTCAAACATAATAGCATAGCATAAGCTCTTAATAAACATCAACTGTGATAATAACAACGGCATCTATTGCTTGAATCTCTCCTAACTTTAGTTATTACTGCTCTATCTTTAGGCACTCTCTCCTCCAATCAATGCTTCTTTTGAGGGTTACCAGATTATTCTTCTTTAGATACTACATTTATTGTGCACCTCTATATTTTACTGCCCTCTACTTTGAGAGCTTTTCCCACTAAATCTAAATCCTACTTTTCGTTGCTCTTTATAGTCTTATCCTATATTTCCCAGGTATTCAAACAGACTCTTGGTTTTAATTGAACAAGAGTTCAGATTTTTCTTGAATTATATTATTCTTTGCTTTTTTTTCATAGTTTTTGTTTTCTATCTGAGTTTATAATGAAAGTCTCCCTTGATTAATATAGCTTTCTCAGCACTAGGACACAATGTAAAACAAGCCAATGCGCCCTCAAGGAATGCCTTGATTTAATGGGGGCCATGGAGAAATATGGAAGAATTATAATGTGGTATTATTATGTACTCTCATTAAGTTATGGACATTGTTGCTATGGAAAATTATTCATATTTTATAAACTTGACTAAGGATAAAATGAAGACACTTTGACAAAAGCTACATTTTAATATAATATCTGAAGCAAAAGAAGAGATAACCAGATAAGAAGCTGTAGTAATTAAGGGTTGGGAGTAAGTGAATGAAAAGCAAGCCCAAGACGTCCAAACACTATTATTATTCACTAAGTGTTTTCTTTGCATAGTTGCCGTTAACCAATGGGATAACTCACCTATAAAGTAGTAATAATGTCCCTAATTCTTCCTTACATTACTTACCCGAAAGGTCCAGGCACATTAGAGAATGTATAGCAAGAGTCTCCTAAAACTTATCCATTTATTAAGTTAATATTACTAGGAAATGCTACTTCAAGTTGTGCTCATATTTCAAATTACTTGATGACTTTTAATCAGTAATTAAATCATGATTTATTTATTCATATGAATGCAACACTATGGCTTTCAATATCTCTATTTTATAGTTATAGTTATAATGTTAATTTTTTATATATTATAACTATTGTTGCTGATTTGAGATTGTGGTGCTTTGCAAGACAGGCTACAGTCATTTAAAGAGGCAGTTCTATCCATTTTCCACTTTCTCTAGTTTGCCATTATGGTAATGATTTTGGAGTGAGACTTCCTGGGCTCAATTTAGTGATAGACTGTGCAGTCTATAAATATCTTATATATACATATAAACATATATATGGTTTATATAAATAATTCATATATATATTTAAGGTAAGTTGTCAACCTCTCAGTCTCAATTATTTCCTATCTGAAATGTAAGTAAAATTAATTACTTTATATGGTTTTGGTATAATGGTGATTATTTTTATTAATTATTACATTCAGTGAAACTCCTGCAGTTTATAGTGCATAATTTAATGAGTATTCATGAAGTTTATTGAATTTTGACTAATGTCCACTTAGTTTTAGAATAATACTAAATTTGTCCATACATGTATTCATTAGGTCATTAATTAACAAAATAAAGCATGTATCATATTCTGGGCTCCTTTTGGGTGCTAGTGAGGAAAAAATGAATAGTAAACTGTCTTGCCCAGGTGTTGCTTATGGTCATAAAACACAGCAGTTATTGGGGCTATCAAATGAAATAGAGTTTGGCAAATATTGAGCTACTATGATGGTACAATAGAAAGATTGATCAACTTAGCCTGGGGGAGGGAAGAAAGGAAAAGTTTCCAGAGTAAAAAATGTTTGATTTAATTCTTAAAGGATTAATAGAAATTTTCCATGAGAACATACAAGGGAAATGCACTCCAAGAAGAGGAAAACACTCAAAGAATAACTAGGTATATGGTGATTATAAAAATCCCAATATTTTTGTATGGGTAAATATGAATTCAGGCATTATTTCCTGATCTAGAAAATATTTGTGTATTATCCCTTTATTGCTGTAGAAGATAAAAAAGCACAGAGGAATATGGGAACTTCTTGAACATGCATGGAACAATTCTTACGTGTTAAAACAGTGTGCTGCTCAGTAAGATTCTATCCCTTTTATTTCCGTATCCTATTCTTAATATCTTTGAGGCAAATTCAAACAGGTAAAATATAATATTTTTTAAAAAGCAAGTTAATAGAATTATGGGTACATCTCCATGGCAACAGGTTCTCCTTCTCTTTTCTGTGTTTATAATGTGCAGTTTGATAAGATGGGAGATGCGTGGTGGCTAGGAAGGGAAAAAGATATTTTCCCTCTCCTATTGTACTAGTCATTGATAGAAATGGGCAAGTTATTTTCTAAACAAATAACAGAGCTCTGGTGAGTAGTACGCACTCTAGACCATAGTATCCTTTGCTTGTAGGATAGGGACACAGGGACATGAGCGGCTCTGCTCTGAAGACTAGCTGAAAACCCTGTATGCTTCAGTCGTCTAAAATAACTATATTTACCAATATTTACTACTGTAGAAGTAAGTACAAGATAAAATTTACTGTTTAAAAATATGGTGCACATAGCATAACTTAAATGAAATAAAAGAGTGATGTCAAACTTAAATTGTTTAAAAAAGAGATGAAATTTTAAAATTGTCATTTGGAATAAAGATCAGTTTCATTGTAAGAACAAATAAAATAGTTTCTGCTAGGCAATTTTTAAAACCAACATTTTGTCATACTTGTATAAAAGATATTTTACTAGTGGTGATACATAGCTGCCTCCTTTCTCTATACCCCAGAAAAAAAGCAAGGAGAATTTTTACGTGTCAGAGATAATTACTCTTATGTCTACATTATAATCAGTAGAGGTCAATAAAAAAACATTAAACACATTTAGAAATAGCATAAATGCTTTATGACTTATGAACTATGAAAGTATAAACAGTCATTCTTATAGCTGAAATAAAAGTTGAACACACAATATATTTTTGAATGCTAATGAAAGCAATTAATGTTCTTTCAAATTAATTAAACCTGTATGCATGAAAAGAGATGGCAGGTGGTTATTTATGACTAAATTTTAACCCAATTTATGCACCAAATTAGTTAACCTTAAATAGCAAAATGTCACTAATCAAAGAAACTTAGAAGTACTGAGTTTGCATCTTTCTTTTTCTGAACACAATTATCACATCTTATTTTATGCATTTATGTAATACATAATTTTATTTTAAATGTTATTTTATAAAGATGTTTAAAATAATACACATTTTAAGTTGACTTATACAGGAGGATCTTTAGAATACACCTTTAGCTACAGAAGCAAAGTCAAGAAAATCATTAACACATCAAATATAAGGTGCATTTTAGATAATGTCACTTTAGCAATATTAATTTTAGTAATTACAAGTAGCATGAAAATTTAGGACTACCATGACATTCACTAAGATTTCATAGTTTATTGTGTAGCCTTCTTTGTTTTGCAATAGGTAAAAATAAATACCTATATGTGGAAATTTATGATTTGTTTTTCTGAACATAGTTGTTTAGTATTCATATTATGAGACAACACTATCGTAGTAAATATACATGTACCTTACACACACACACACACACACACACACACACACACACACACACACTCACAAACAAACACATCATCTACTATCTGATTTGGAAATGTCTCATTCATAGCAATGATTGATTGAGCACTGTCTTTATTTCCCACTTGCTCTCAGTGTTTTTCCAGATAACGCCTGAGACTGCTTCATGTGCTAGGGCTACCTGCAGGGTAATCCTTGGGTCACTGATTTTTTTTTTTTTTTTTTTAAACAGCTAAATACAATTTGTTAATTTACTTCTGGCATTCTAACTTTAAAGTAAAATTTAACTAGGAAATTATCTCCTTTCATTCTAACTCATTTAAAATAAATTTTAAAATTGAAATCTCCACTGCTCTTTTACTTTAGAAATAGAGCTTCAAAATTTTGTAATGAAAACTAGGTGGCTAATTTAGAAATAGAAATAAAATAGAACTTGAAGGCAATAAAATTCCCAAACTTAAGTCAAGGGAAAATTTTAAAAAATAGGGAGAATTGAAGCTATCTATAACCTGACCATTTAACTGAGTAACTTCGAAATTTTTAAATTATTTAAAATTTTTTCCTGGAGCATTGTAAATATATCTCTTTTAATTCTTCCTTTCTTTTAAAGCATAAAAAGTAAATTGATTTTTTTTAAATTATTCCTCTTTATCTAAAACTTTTTAAGTTACTTGTTCAAATTTTTTTGAAGATTCCATAGGATTTTCTGCACAGGATAGTCATATTTCAGTAGTTAGAGTTTTTCTTCATATTTTCCTATCTGAATGATTTTTAGTTCTTTTGTTTGCCTAGGCTGTATAAACTCTCCAGAAACAAAAAAGGAAAAGAAAAGAAAGAAAAACAACGAAATAGAATAGTTGAGAGCAAACACTCTTGTCTTCTTCCGATATTTGTGTAAAAAGCATTTTTTTTTTAATGGTCTTGTAGGTAGATTGTGAAGCTTTATGTGTTCAGATTCCCTTTCAATTCCTAGTTTTCTGAAAGCATATTTCAGTAGTGTATATTTTTTTTTAATTTTCCTATCTAAAAAAAAATTGTTTTCTTTAGGGCCTGTCTCCAGACTTGTGGTGTTACAAATATTTCCAGTAAAATAGTTACAAACAAAAATAGCCTAAATCTGGGCTCAAAAGCTCTTGTCTTTTTCAACCTCTGATGTGAAAAAAGCATTCCCTTTTCATTGGTATATTGGTCCTGTAGTTGGTTGTGAATTTCATTTATGTGGTTGGAAAGTTCCCTTTCCCCAATTGCAGTTTCCGCTGCCGCAACCCTTTCACTCAGGAATGGGATGCTTGTCTTTATTTATTTTCATTAGCAAAAATTTTCAAGGATGCGCTGCCCCCCGGCGGGATTTTTTGTTTACAATCGATGGGGTTCGCTGCCGGGCCTAAAAACCCTCCGGGCTCAGGCAATCCCCACCTCAGTCTCCCAAGTAGCTAAGATTACAGGTGTGCCACCGAGTCGGCTATTTTTGTATTTTTTGAAGAAGTGGGTCTTGTTAGTTGTCCTGCCTGGTTCCAGCACCCTGGCCTCAAGCAACCTCACACCTTGGCTTCCCAAAGTGCTGGGATTACAGACACAATCAACCATATTTGGCTGATGTTTGACTTCATCTAATGTTATTTCTGCATCTATTGAGATGATTATATGGTTTTACTTTTTCAGTTTGTTAACAGGGTAGGTAACATTGATTGATTTTCAGTTGTTAAATTATGCATACATTCCTATTAACATTTCATATGACACATATCCTCTTAACAATTTTTGTATCCATATTTTTTAAGGAAATTTTTTTTCTTTCTTTTAGTATCTTTCTGGTTTTGGTACTTGGGTAAGGCTGGCCATATAGAATTAGTTGGAAAATGTTCTCTCAAATTTTTAGAAAAGTTTATTTAGAATTATTCTTACTTAAATGGTTTGGAATAATTCACTAATAAAGTTATTATTATTCCTAGATTTTCTTTTTTGGAAAGGCTTTAGCCATAAATTAAATTTCTCTAACAGACATAAAGCTGTTCAAATTATTTCTTTTTGAGTGAACATTGGTAGTTTGAGACTTTCAAGAAATATCTATATCTGTCTATTTATCTATGTATGTATGCTATTTATATACATGTTTTCAGTTTGTTGCATAAATTTGTTCATAAGATTTATTATTATTTAATATCTATAGTCTACATTGATGTCACTTCTCTAATTCCTGTTATTGTTAATTTGTTTCCTCTGTTTTTATTTCCAGGTAGTCTGAATACAGTTCAATCACTTTAAGAAAATTTAATGTTTTAAATTGACAGATAAGCTCAGGCTCCATGACTCAGTCTGTAATTCCAGCACTTTGGGAGGCCGAGGTGAGTGGGTTGCCTGAGCCCATCAGGTTCGAGACCAGCTCGGGCAACTTGGCGAGACCTTGTCTCTACAATAAAAATCAAAAATTAGCCAGGCATGGTAATTCACGCCTGTAGTTTCTGCTACTTGGAGGACTGAGGCGGAAAGATTACCTGAGCTCAACAGTTTGAGCCTAGGGTGGTCGTGAGTGTGCCACAGCACTACAGCCTGGGCAATGGAGTAAGACTCCTACTTAAATAAATAAGTAAATAAATAAATTGACAGATAAAATTATATCTATTTATCATGCATAACAGGGTGCTTTGAAGTGTAAATACATTTTTGAATGACCAAATTTAGCTAACTAACAAATGTATTACCTCGCATAGCTATCATCTTTGTGATGAAAACATTTAATATCCACTGCCTTAGCATTTTTCAAGAAAATCAGTTTTGTAGGTCACTCAAAGAGCCCTCTTTTGCTCTATTTGATTTTTCTCCTATTACTTTCCTTTTTTAAAATTTTATTAATTTCTATTTAGGCGATTGTTATTTTACTACAGTTGCCTTTTTCCTGTCTTTCTTGGTCTTCCAGTTTCTTAAAATGGAAACTCAGATAATTGGTTGTATAAAGGATGACCCAAAAAACCCCAAATTATCATTTGAAGCGTAGGCCTGTTGAAGAATAGATCTCTCCTACTAGGTAAGTGTTCTAAGAACCCACCAATATCAGTGTAACTAGTGTTGTGAGAGGCTACACTCAACTTCATTGAATTTTATTTTGGAAGATTCTTTCAATGTGTTTGTCCATTTCATGATGGGTGATTTACAAGCACACCTGCCCACACCACAGAGTGTTCAGCAATTTTTTTTAAAACCATAAAGAGCATGACTCCTGAATCCCATTTTCCCTATTCACCTGATCTTTACTCCAAGGAACTTTTTTGTTTGTTTGTTTCCTCAGATGAAAAAGGGCCTCAAAGGGAAATGTTTTGCAATGTAGAAAAGATGAAACAAAAAAACGGCAAAAGCACTAAAAGTCACCAACATTGACGAGTTCAAATACTGTTTTGAGCTGGGGAAAAAGTGTCTTTATAGGTTTATTGCATTAAATGGCAAGTACTTTAAAGGTAACTGAAATGTAAACATGTAAGAATAAATACACACTTTTTTATAAATAAATTCTGGTTTTTTGTGGGGTCCCCTTTGTAAACTTTCTTTTATAATATAGTGCTATAATTTTTCTTTTAAGTACTCTCTTATTGCATCCCAGATTTTGATAAGCTCTATTTGCTTTTTCATTACAATTAAAATATCTTTTCATTGCCCTTTGGATATTTTTCTTTGATCCACTGGTTATTTAGAAGTGTTTAATTCACTTAAGTATGAAAATTTTAGTTCTACCTTTCCGTTATTGACTTAACTTAATTCTAATGTGTACAGTGAATGTACTTTGTGAATCCAATTTTTTTTTTAATTTCTTGAGAACCTTCTATGAACTAGACTGATCTATATATGGTTAACATTTATATAAAATAAAAACACATATTACTGTTATTGAGTGGAGTGTCCTAGAACAATCAACTAAAATTGTGTGATATTGTCACTGAAGTTTTTATGTTCTTAGTGACCTTTTAGCTCTAAGCAATGATTGAAGGAGAGTTGTTGCAAGTTCCTACTATAACTATAGATCTGTTTAATTTTCTTTGCAATTCTCTCAGTTTCTTTCATGTATCTTGAAGTCTTTGTTAGATTCATTAACAAGAATTCTTATACCCTCTTTGGGAATTGATCTTTTTATAAAATTGGACTTTTCTCTCTTATGATATTCTTTACTCTGAATAGTATTTTGTATAATATTAATAAAGATATTCTACTTTTTATTATGCTAACATGGGTCATATTTTTCTTTTTGATTGAATGTCAAGCATTGAGAATTCTATCCTGTTGAGTGCTGGATATTTTGTATTTTTAAAATAGTTTGAGTTTTGTTCTGATGTGGTTAAATTACTTGAAAACTCTTTGATCTTTTTTGGGTTTTGTATTTAAGTTTGTTAATGAGACCAGAGCCATGTTTTTCTCTAAGATTAATTGTTCCCCACTACTGAGAAAGGGTCCTTTGGAGCTCTAAAAATCCTGTGAATTATGAGAATTTCCAATCTGGCTGATGGGAAGAGGCACTAATCCAAATCCTGTGTGAGCTGTAAGTACTGTTACCTTCAAATTGTTTTGGGTGATTCTTTCCCTTACTGTGAGTAGTTTCTCACATGCTTGTGCTGACCATACTCAACTGATACATAGAAGGCATCCTCTACAGATTTATGGAGTTTCTCAGTGAACATTTCTCTTCTCTCTTAATAGTTTGCAAACTCTAGTTGCTTTGATTTTTCTGGTCTGCAAGCTCTCTCTTCTCAAGTTAGGCAGATGACTGGGCTCTGGTTGGGTTTCATCTCCCTGAACTAAGGTTTATAAACTTTAGGCAAAAGGCTGGGGGCAATTGTAAGGATCACCTTATCTCCCACCCTCATCCCCATCTCTCTCAGGGATCGTTGTCCTCGTGTTCAGTATATTGAGGTCTGTGGTTTCATCTATTTTTCTGTGTTTTTTAGTTTCTTTTGACAGGAAAATAAATTTGGCCCCTGTTACTCCACCATCTTTCCTAAAAGAAAGGCCATGCTAAAATTTTAAAATAGCTGATGAATATTTACATACTGTTATAGAAATGTAACAGTGTTTAATACAAACTCATCATTTCTACACCACCAGCTTCTTGTCATTTAAAAAAATTTATTTATAGTCCTTTCATTGTTCCTATAACCTTGGCTTCTTAGTTTTAATCAACTTTCCATATCAGCCAAATCAGTTATGTTGTTCTTGTAAACTTAATTTGTTATGAGCACTTGGTACATCTTCTTGTTTTCATTTCCTTTGTCACCATCTAACATAGACTAAATGTTTTTGCCACCTCTCCTCTTCAAAGGTATGTGTTGAAATATAATCCAATTTCCATTGTGATGGTACTAAGAGGTGGAGCGTTCAGGAAGTGATTATGTCATGAGGATAGAGTCCTCATAAATGGGAATTAGTGGTCTTGAAAGAGACCACAGAAAGTTCCTTTGCCTCTTCTGCATGAGTTTACAGCAAGAGATTGGCTGCCTCTGAACCGGGAAAGCAGGGTCTTATCAATCACCAACTCTGTGGGCACCTTTATCATGAAACTTCCTAACTGTGAGAAATAAATTTCAGTTGTTTATATGCCACCCAGTCTATAGTGTTTTATCTTTTATCTTTTTCTTTTCATTTCTGTTCTTTTCTTTCCTTCCCTTCCCTTTTCTTCTTCTCTCCCTCCCACCTCCCCCTCCACCCTGTTTCTCTCTTTCTTTCTTTCTAGCCTGAACAGATTAAGACATATCCCAAAATATGTTTCTATCACAGATTATTCTCCTTTTTAATCTGTATTTTGAATAGTTTGTGTGGCTGTCTTTTGACTGGTTCCCCACAATACACTGCAGAGAGTATGAATGCTTTAAATCTTCTTCTCTTCCGTTATTATGCCTTGGACATAGCACATGGCCACTCAGGAATATTTGAATGAGTATGTGAATGAATAAGCTATTCTCCCTGACTCCATTTTTTGCTTTTATTCTGATCTCCACGTTGCTTGCAAGGTTTTCTTTTCCAAAACACACTCCAGATCACTTTTGTTGTCCAAATAATATTGGTCATCTCCAATTGCTTGCTAAGTGTAGTATAAATATTTCTAAAATATGGCACTTAAGGCTGTTATGATAAGTAATAGATGCAATACTTTATTATTTTTTCTTTATGCTCTGACAAACTATGCTTTCCTAATTCATGCTTTTGACAAGGTAATTCTCTCTATTTAAAACAACAACCCTTTTTACCATCTGCAGTGGTGCTTTTTGGAGCCCCAGTATTTAGGACACAGGTAAGAGGACTGATTGGAATCCAAAGCCAGATTGGGCAGAATAAGAAGACATTCTCTGATAAAAAAATTAAAAAAAATAAAATAAAAAGAGAGAGAGAGAAAGAAAAAGAAAGCAAAAATTAATAAAAAGACCTTTTTTCTACTTTCCTCATCTCTGCCTGCTCATTCTTCCAAATACAAATATATCTTACTGCTCTATGAAGTGTCTGTCCATGAACACCATGTAGTAGTCATTATCATAACCTCTAACTCACCAAATCTCTGTTTCCACAGAACTTTGTAATATACTCATTTGAAAAATTTCTTGACCTTTATCCTGAGCTATAAGTACTTTAAAAGAAAGGATGGGAATGTCCTAACCCCTTTAGAAATAGACAAAGAGAAACGAACAAAAGTTTTACTGTTCCATATGCAACTATGAATAAATACAACAACGCTTACTGTAGAAAAATGTACAATCTTCTATACTGATACCAATAATTTACTTTAAAATATGTCAGCAAAGAGTGTGTGTATGTATGTGATTTGCAGTTTAAATTAGAATCTAGTTTCAGAAGCATCCTCATTGAAAAAGTACATTCCAAGGGAGGCCAGCTGCTGCACTCATGAGGAAGCCTAGTCTCAACATTTTGCTAATTAATATTCTGAAGGTCAGAATTTGTTTTTCATTTGGTGTAGGACAATAGATGACTGTTTACGAACATAGTAAAGCAAAAAATACACTCTTATTGGTAAAATAAATGCATTAAAGTTTTCGTGACTTTGTACCACACATTTAGAGTTATTAAATCTAGCAAAGTGTTGCATCTAAGTCCCTAGACCTTTTGGAATGGTACCCGAGGCTTGGTCCTGTGTTCAGTCATGGGGTTAGATTTCAGTTTGTCTGATGCTGACAATAAGGATAAGAGGATTCTGCCTCTGAAATGCTGTTATGTTTAAGGTCAAAGAACCATAGTAGGTCTCAAATCTGCAAATATTGTATTACGACAAGAACATTTGACACCTCTGGGGATCTTTTTGCTGTCTTTGTTGAAGACACAACAGCTTTAGAAAAAAACTTAAAATAGTTTTATATTTATATATAGATTTTAAAATATATTTTTAATTTTTTCATTAGAAAAAACTGGTTCACAAGATATCTGTGTGTTTTATTAAGCTAGTTTTGCTGAAAATAAAATCATGATCAGGGAAGCACCAACATTTTCTTTAGAGGTTATTAATAAAAAATCACCACACTGTTTTCCATTGAGGTTGAACTAGTTTGCACTTCCACCAACAGTGTAGAAGTGTTCCCTTTTCTCCACATCCTCACCAGCATCTATTGTTTATTGATTTATTAATGATGGCCAGTCTTACTGGGTTAGATGGTATCTAAACATGGTTTTGATTTGCATTTCCCTTTCCTGGGAATATGCCCAGAGGAACTCAAATCATTCTGCAAAAAAGATTCCTGAACAGCCATGTTTATTGCAACACCTATTCACAATAGCAAAACATGGCACCAACCCTGCTGCCCATTGAAAGAGGACTAGATAAAGAAAATGTGGTATAAATATATGTTGGAATATTATGCAGCCATAAGGAAGGACAAAATTATGGACTTTGCAGCAACTTGGAAAGATTTAGAGTCCATCATACTCAGTGATCTATCACAAAAACAAAAAACTGAATACCACAAGATCTCTTTTATTAGTAGATCGTGAACATTCATCATATTTCTACAAGAGAGAGGGTTCAGCAGCAGCGGGACACTGCCAGGAGTGGGTGGAGGGCACACTGGTTGCACATAAAATCACTAAGAGTGCTTGATCCTAAACCAGGTGAAAGGAGGACGGGGTTGGAGGCCCAAACTCCACCTGCAAGTAGGCTACTAATATACCTAACCCTGACTTGTACCCCACATCTTTATAATAAAACAGAGAAATAAATAAATAAATAAAATAACAAGTTGTGTTATTATTAATGAAAAAATATGCTCTATCAGAGGGGCAACTTTTATTTAAAAAATTCAAAAAAATTTAAAAAAAAATCCTGGTCTTAATAAAAAGCTTAATTTTTTTTTTTAAATAAAAAAAAAAAAAAGCTATTAAAATGTGTTTTTTTGCCATCCAAAGTTAAATACTTATATTTTCACTTTTAAGACATTTTAGAAAAATATTTTCTGATGCTTAAACTTTATTGTGGTTACTATAAAAATGTGGTTAAAAACTGCCTTCCTTTTATGGTGCAGAAACCATCCTTTTTTTTTTTTGGGGAAGGGGCTTCTGGGGGGGTTTATTTTCCTTTGCTTGGATGTATTCAAAAAATTGCCCCGGGGGGTTTTTAAAATTCTTCCCCTACCCCCTTTTAAATCCTTCTTTTTACTTTTAAGTTACTTTGTTGAATCAACTTATTTTTCATCCACTTCCTGAAATCACAGATGATCTTCAACTCCAGTTCTTCCCCACTTCGTTGACTTTTTTTTTTTTTGAGTGAGGGTCTCACTCTATTACTCAGGTTGGAGTGCAGTGGCATGATCAGGCTCAATGCAGCCTTGAACTCTTGGGCTCAAGCCATCTCCTGCCTCAGCCTCCCAAGTAGCAGGGACTAAAGGTGTGTGTCATCAAACCAGCTAAATTTTTTACAATTTTTTGTAGAGATAAGATCTCACTAGGTTGCCAAGGCAAGTCTCAAACTCTTGGGCTCAAGCAATCCTCCCACCTTGGCCTCCCAAAGTCCTGGGATTACAGGCATGAGCCCCCATGCCTGATCTATAGTGACTTTCTGTCACCTGACCTTTTGTAGCTCATTTAAAAAATAATAATAACGTATTGTCTGAAATGTCTGTATTTTCAATACCTTAATATATCTCTTATCTTTCATGAATTAATTGCAAGCCCTCTAGTACTTTTGTTATCCACACAGTGCCTTAGCAGTGTGTTTTAAGCCTAAGAACACTTTTGGTAGGTAACTCTTTACTTGATCATGATAACAAAGAAGTTGCTGTGTCTAAAAGAGAAATTTAAAAACTTGCTATGCCAAAAACTTTGGATACAAGGATATTGTCCACCGATGCTTCAGTTTCATCAAAGAGCATTTGTAATTTAGACTCTTTATTTGAATTTGAATAATAATTATTCCTCTGTGTCATTTTAATGTTTTAATTTTGCAAAAACTATCAAAAAGCAATTTGAGACTGGGTACAGTGGCTCACACTTGTAATTCCAGCACTTTGGGAAGGCTGAGATGGGAGGATTGTTTGAGCCCAGGAGTTTGAGACCAGCTTGGACAACAAAGCAAGACCTAATCTCTACAAGAGATTAAATTTAAAAAAAATCATTCAGACATAGAGGACTGCCCCTGTAGTCCCAGCTACTCAGGAGTCTGAGGCAGGAGGCATACCCGAGCCCAAAAGTTGAGGCTGCAGCAACCATGATCATGATACTACACTTCTGCCTGGGTGACAGAGCAAGAACCACCACCCCCACCACAACAACAACAACAAACAACGATATATTACCTTTTATTTTATTTAGAACTCATTTCTTTTTTTTTTTTTTTTAGTTGGAGTCTCACTCTGTCACCCAGACTGGAGTGTAGTGGCCACTCCCGGCCACCCCAACCTCGACCTGCTGGGCTCCGGCGATCCTTCCACCTCAGCCTTCCAAGTAGCCGGAATTACAGGCGCGCTACCAAGCCCTGCTGATTTTTTTTTATTTATTGTAGAGATGTGGTCTTGCTGCCCAGGCGGGTCTCGAACCCACGAGCTCAGGCAATCCACTCACCTCAGCTTCCCAAAGGCACGGGATTACAGGCTGAGCCACCGAGCCCGGCTAGAACTCATTTTTTAACAGAAAATCATATCCAGAGCAAAATGGCAATAGGGTAATAATTGACAGTTTTGTCTAGTCTACAAAAAAGAAATACTGTAAACAGGTGGAAATTTCATATTTCATAGCATATGAAATTTAAAATAGCTTACTTCTAAATATAAGTAAGGAATAAAATAAACAGAGAAACAAATGCCCTCTCATATTTTTAAAATGCATCCCTAAACTACATGTTAATTCAGAAATATTATCAAATACTATGCCCCAGGCACTGTTTTTTGGTGCTTAGAATACAGCATCAGCTGGAACGCCTACCCTAGATTTATATTCTTAGGTCAAAGTCAGACATTAGACAGACAACCATATACTGACTATATAAGAATAATCACTTTGACCAAACTTAAAGGTAGGGTCAAGCAATAGGCAATAGAAAGTGAGAACCAGTGAGGGTAAGAAGCTACTTTAAAAAGGAAAGAAGGCTTCTCAGAGAAAGTAATGTTTGATTATATGCAGGAATTATATGAGAGCCTTCTAGGCAAGAGAAGGGCAAGAGCAAAGTTCTGGGGAAGGGCTGAGTTTGGCAACATTTCCTATGTCAAGAAAGTCAAGAAGGCAATGTGGCTATAGTTGATACTATGCAAGGCCTTTGAACTTAGAAAAGATAGGCATTATTTTATAAATAAGATAGGAAGCCAATGCGTAGGTTTGAGCAAGGGAATGAAAAATACCTGATTTTGAGGCCTCTATACTTTTGTAGTTGTTTTCTCACCTCGCAAGTCTTCACGGCCCCTTCAGTGTAGTCAGGGAGAGTCAGATTCCTTGAGCAGGCTGGACTCTGTTCAAAGCTCATGGTTATTCATACATTTTGACCATCAGTTCAAATAATTTTAATTTGGTTGCAATAAATTTAATATGGCAGTTACCTTTCCCATTTTGTTCAAATATGCCAGTTAAATTATAAATATCTCTCTGAAATTAGAGAATAACAAATTAAAATGTTGGGATATAAATAGAAGTCTCTTTGTTAAAAAAAGAACGAGAGACTGTTCTGATTATCAGGTTTTAAAACTCCCTAATCAGTTGGGGCAAATACTCATGCTTACAGGGGACAAAGTAAAATGAAAGAGGCAGAAGTGTCTCTTCCTCTCCTCTAACTGATAGGATATCCCTTGGGCTAATTGAGGATACACAAAGTCCCAGGACCCTGGTAACTTTTCTCTTCCCTGGATCCACCTGATATAAAGCTATTCAGTTTTCAATATCTTATTAATCATGATATATTATATAATGTAAATAATCTTTCTTTTGGAGTCTGATATTTCTCTTGTATATTGCATTATTGACAGCCACTTTATCTTGGGTGGACTTCAGTGTATTATCTCTTTTTCTTTGACAGGTACTTTTTCAGAGTTGATTGTGCGCAGTTAAGTAAGATGAAATGTTCTCTTTTCTATTACCACCTATCCTTGGGTGGTTTGTTTTATGACTGCAATGAAACGATGTTACTAAAGTGATCATGGAGAACCTAATGTTTTAGGAGGCTTAAAGGTGAGACCTTATTTTAGGGGTATTTTTTATAACCCAGAGGACAAAAGGTACTGACATGGTGGAAATCAATATTGTATTAAATGACATCATACTTTTGAATTCACCAATGTTTTAAAAATCTGCTACCATTGTTTGCTCCATGTTTTAAATACATATAGACCCAGACATGTTTTGCTGAAGCTGATCCTCAGTCACCAATATTTCTAAGTCCTCCAACCTGAGCACTACTTCATGTTCTAGATACTCCCATACCCATGAAAACTCACCAATGCCTTGCCCTGTTCCTCAGGGCAGTTCCCCAAAGAGGGCAGGAAAGTCAGCCTTCCAAATACGTTGACTGTATCTCTAACTAAATGCAGTTAATTTCTTAATGCTTGAAACAAGTTTAGGAAGAGTCAGAGAAGTAAGTGACTGGGTAAGGGAAAATTATTGTTATTTTTTATTATTTTAACATAAACATACTGCTACTTTTTCTTCTAATCTTTTTCCTCATATCTACTGTGATGTTATGAGTAAAGGGCCAGAGACTACAAGGAGAGAAATACTGTTTAGGGAAAAAGGCAGTTTCTATTCAAAATGAGGTGGTCTCAAACCTGATGGTAAAAGTGAATGTGGTCAGAGAAATGGTAAAATTCTGGATATATTTTGAAGCCAGAGCCAACAGGATTTTCTCTTTCATTAGTTGTGATGGGCAAATAGAAACTTTTTGTTGTTAGTAAGAGAAAGAATGGAACCATAAACTGAGAATAGGTAGGTTCTGGACAGGTTAAACTTCAAATACCTAGTCAACATTCAAGTGGAGATGTTGAGTAGGCAATTGTATGTATCTCAAGAGCTTATCAGAAAGATCGCTATTAGAGTTATATATATACTAGCAATCCTCATAGAGTAGTATCTAAAAACTGGATGAGAGAATGAAGGGTGTAAGTTTAAATAAAGTAGAAGACTAAGATATCAATTCTGGGATACTTCAATGGGAAGGGATCTAGAAAACTCTAAAAAAATATATATACTGCAACTGAACAACTCTATGTAAATTATTTAATCCAAAATGAATCAAAGTAGAGACAGAACTTTGAATGGATAACCAATAGAACTCTAAATGGAGGAGCATTTTTTTTTTTTGCAATAATATTTTGTAATTTATTTCAAGACGAATTTTCACCTTTGGAGAACAAGACCTAACAAATCACTTTGATGATTTATAGTATTTTCAAAATATTTTATTGACTTTAATTTATATTAGAAAAATAAAAACTTTGTATTTTTAGAAAACAACTTACATATTCTCAAAAGAATACTTGGAGATTAGAAATTATTTAATTTCCAAAATTGCTACTTTAAAAAGAAATCTTAAAATTCTGTCTAAAGTTGAATATGCGCTTTGATTTTTTTAAAAAATGTTAGTTTTCAATTTTTTCAGGTGTTCCTTAGTTATTTCATTATTTTTATTGAAAACTTTGAGTATTTCTTTCAATTATTTAATTAAAGTTTCTGGAAAAGTATGTAGGGTTATCTCAGGAAATACATTCGAATAAGTTTTCTTATATTCCATTATCTTCTATTATGTAAGGAAAATGTCGATTATGCCATGAAATCATTTGTTTGAGTGCTTTTTGGTTTACAAACTATTTTAGCATTTACTCTATCAAAAACATAGATCAGGGATGGTGGCTCACGCCTATAATCCCAGCACTTTGGGAAACCAAGGTGAGAGGATTGTTTTGAGGCCAGGAGTTTGAGACAGTCTAGGCAACACAGAGAAACATTATCTCTTAAAAAAAAAAAAGTCAGGCATGCTGGCATGAGTCTGTAGTCCCAGCCATTTGGGAGACTGAGTCAGAAGGATTGCCTGGGCCCAGGAGCTGGAGGCTATGGTGAACCGTGATCATACCACTGCACTTCAGCCTAGATGACAGAGTGAGACTCTGACTCAAAAACCAAAACAAAATAAAAACATGAATTTACAAATCAGAGTTTGCTCTTAGTGAAGGATTACTGGAAATGAAGGGACACAAGGATGTGTGTCCATATGTGTAGTGTTTGTCTATGAGCACATTTTTAGTGTTTATTGTTTTTATATTAATTTTCATAAAATACTTATACCTGTAAATCATGTAAAAATTAATATATACTAATCATTTGTTATAACTATGCATCAACGGAGGCAAAAGTTATACAAAAAAAGGCACAGTACCTGTTTCCCAAGCTGCTAATTTACCTCTTGAAAATTTTAGAAGGTAATGAGTGACTTGTTTCTGTAAACCTGCAAAGTTCTCTCATTGTAGACTTCGACTTTAAGGAGCTCACAGTTCAGTGAGGAAAAAAAAACATGGCAAACATCATTATGATATGTGAAAAGTAAAGCAGTAAAAATGAATCAACTGTCACAAATCTAAAGAGAATGATTAACTTGATAATGTGTTACAGGGACAGTGTTCATATGGTATTGACAATAGCTGTGTTTCTGGAAAGGTGTCTAGAATGTTAAGAGTCTCTCATCTTACCTCCTTTTTCTCAGCTAATTACCCACCATTCACCAGGTCTTAGCCCCTGCCATTTTCTTAGAGATGCCTTCTCTGACAGTTTTGGCTGATTCATGATTTTGTTGTGTTTTTGTTTTTTTGCTACATATTCCTCTCCTAGTAATGGTATTCCTTTCTTTAATTCACAATAATAAATCAGTAAATTTTTGGTCTGCTTTTCTCTGAACCTCCCTCACCATTCGAATAAGTGCATGGAATATGTCAGTTTGTTTACCCTTGTCCCAGAGTTTAACAGAATGACTGACCTGACCAATTAGACAAGTTCATTAATCTCTTACTGGATGAAGAACATTAGTTGACTATTTTCATTTCGTTTTCATTTTACTCGGTTAGAGTAATAACCTGTATTATGGAACTATTGTATATGTTACTTAACAAAGGTATTTATCACTTTTGCTCTTCAATAAGTTTAAATACTCTCTTCAATAAATCATGCATTGTCTCCCTTACTGACTTTCAAAGTCTCCTTATAATTTGTCTTTTTCACTTTGATCATTTCATATTTTCTTTTCTTTTTTTTTTTTTGAGTTGGAGTCTCACTCTGTCACCCAAACTGGAATGCAATGGCCGGTCCCGGCCACCACAGCCTCGACCTGCTGGGCTCCGGCGATCCCTCCGCCTCAGCCTTCCGAGTAGCAGGAATTAGAGGCACGCGCTACCATGCCCGGCTGACTTTTTGATTTATTGTAGAGATGAGGTCTCGCCAAGTTGCCCAGGCGGGTCTCGAACCCGCAGGCCCCGGCAATCCACTCACCTCAGCCTCCCAAGGCGTGGGATTACAGGCTGAGCCACCGAGCCCAGCTCGTTTCATATTTTCAACAGAAATATTATATGCTGAATGCTTTTCTTTATCTTTTTTTAACCTTAGATTTTTCCCACCCTGAAATATACTACAATGGGCTTGTCATTAATTATTTCTTCTAAATTCTATATACAAAATTGAAAGAAATTTTAATATATGACTCTCTCAGTATTTAAAAATTATATTTAATTTTTAGTCATGATTCTGTATGTTGAAATTCTAGAATTAAAAAGATAAATGATGTTTTTACCTCTGGAATATTCTAATCAAAGAAAACAGTTCTAATTGAATGTACTTTTTATTATAACACAAGAACTTGTCATTTACATGTATTATTACTTAGAATTAATGCAGCATATAAGATGAATTATTTGTGTCACATAGAAATGAGAAAACCTTATCTTTCATAGCATTACAAAAGTTCTCCACTTGTTGAAAATGTTTTCTGTTGGATTATTGTTTAAAGTTACAGATGAAAGATATAAGTTACTATCGAAAGGAAAACAATTTGCAGTGTTTTATGATTCAAATTGAGGCTAATAAACTTCAGAGAATACCAGTCCATTAAGTTAAAGGTTAGACATATTTATTAAAAAGAGCATCACATGTTTTATAGAAAATAAAGATAGGCTAATCTACACATGGGCAAAAACTAACCCTGCTATTATTGAAATAAATTATTTTTTAAAAAGTCCTTTGTTCACCTCCAAATTAAAGTCCTCTGCTGTTCTCTTGAAACTTATCTTCTTTAAATAATAAAATCTTCCTTTGAGTTAAATACATTTTTATGTAGCCTTATTAGGGTATATGTAAATTGACATGGACTGTCAACTGACCAAGATCAGAATTCTGAGGTAAGAAGATATTTTTAACTACATAGATTTATAAATGTAAATTTCATGATGTGAAGATTCTGGAATCTGCCACCTTCCTTAGAAGAGTATTGACTTCTTTGTTTTGGCAAGCGGGCATTAAATTAGTTGGACTTAAACAGTAAACTCTGGCATTTGATTGTCAGTTCAAATTATGTACTAATACATAATGCTGGATTGCTCAAATATTATGGAAGAGTTTATATACAGAATTTTGAGCCCCCCTCTTGAGTTCCACTCCTTTCAAGCTTCCTGCTACCTCTACAACAAACCTGGTTGCCTCATATAATTTTTCTAGGCCAGTTCACGTTTTAGCAGTGTTCTGTGGTCCAACTAAGATCTGGCATCACTCTAGAAGAAGCCTGGCCTCAGTCCACAGGCACAAAAATGTGAAACTCATCTACTGTCCTCTCCTTCCTCAAATATAAGCCCCCCTTCCAGAATCTCCAGCTTCTGATCTCTCTTTAATAAATGTAGAACCTACTTCTATATTCTGACCAGAGTGTACATCTGTCTACTATGAGAGGTTTGCTCCAGTAGTAGCTTATTTCAGTTGTGTGGTTTTAAAACCAGTTACTAACTAATCTAATTTGTCTGAAGTTATGTATTTTTCAGATACATTTACATGGGTTTCTTTTTTAATACAATTTATAAATCTTTATATGTATAAACCAAAATTTAAATAATTAAAAAATTATTTTATAAGTTTTGAGTGTCCAATATTTCTTCTTATAATTTAAAACTGGTAATCAGAGTCATAAAACTCAGTGAAAACTTTGTTTTTCTTTAAGCAGGAGCTTTTTGCAAAATGAAATAATTTATCAACACTCATTAATTGTTGAAGTCTAACTTTGCTCTTTTAACAGTAAATTATCAATTTTTATGTTGTAATATTAGATCTCTTTGTCAGAAAAAAATATACTTTGAATACACACATAATAAAAGAAAATGATTTTGGTGAGATAATCTCCAAAGTTTTTTGAGAGAAAGTAATAGAAACTAAAGGGGTAAAGACAAATAAGAATGAATGACATTTGCCTATGGCCAGATATAAGGAAAGATTCAATGAGTGGTTCAATCAGAGGGAAGGTCTGAGGGGAGTTACAAAATCTTACTATGGGTGTAAGTCCATAGGAATACGTAAAAAGAAGTATGGGGAGCCAGCCCCCCAAAAGAGATTTAGAGGGTCCCTGGAAGGTGGGGCAACATCGGCAAATATTCTGGAGAAAGAAAGAGAAAGAAAGAGACTGTACTCTGTCTACTGCAGAAGCCGATTCTGTAGTAGGGATAGATATTGAAAGAAAGATGGAGAGATAGATATAAAGAGAAAGAAAGAAAGTGGACAACTGTTCAGTGAAATGAGCAGAAGCCGTTTATTGGGACCAGCCATGAGTCTTTTATCCCAAATTTTCACATGTTAAATCACAAGACTTTCACGTGAGCACAAGGCCAGGTGGGTGAGGCGCATCCCCCACCCACCAGGTGTTTCCTTAGGCATGAGGAAGGACAATCCCAATCAAATCACAAGACTTTTACTTGAACACAAAGCCAGGTGGGTGGAGGGCGTCCTCACCCACAGGCGTTTTCCCCGAGCATGAGGAAGGACAATCCTAATCAAATCACAAGAGTTTTACATGAACACAAAGCCAGGTGGGTTGGGGGCATCCCCGCCCACCAGGCGTTTTCCCCAAGCATGAGGAAGGAAATCCCAAAATTATCTCACTGTTCCTTATGCTTGGTTTATGTTCCTCAAAATCAATACAACAGTTTTAATATCATAAAATCCTAATAATCAATAACTTCTAAAACTTATGCATTCCCAACACCTAATGACTGACTTAAATCCTAATACCTTTCTATTCTGTGCTAACTTTACCTGTACTATGAAAAACTCTTAATTATAGGTCAGACCAGTTCCTAAAGAATGTGGCCCAGTCCAAAGATCATGCTGGGCCATTTCCAGGATCAATTGATTATGCTCTCTTAACAAAATGGTTATTCTAAAATCCTATGTATCTATCTTAATTTCTATAAAAGTTTCTAATTCCTAATCCTGCTATATAAGGCTGATCATCAGCAATAAAGCTTCTAAAATAAAACCCAAATACAAACAGTAATTGTACTAAAGCCAAAATCACAATTAGTAGAAGGTGGGAGCAATGAAATTTTAAAAGTTAGTTGTGTACTTATAAAACCTTATGGTATCATGTTTGATCATGCTTGGACGAACATAATTCCCTGACGTAGCATGACCTATTCTAAAATACTTTCTATGAATTCAGTTTCTATTATAAGTAGAAACTATAATTAGTTACACTAATTATAACTAAAGAACCATATTAAAAGAATGCAGCCCAGCCCAAAATGGATGCTGGGCCCTTAGGAATGTGGCCCAGCCCAAAGTTCATGCTGGGCTATTTCTGGTAACCCTAGATAACCATCTCATGCTGGAAAAAACTCTCTAAATGCATATACTAATTCTACAAATATATTTTTAAATCTTATAAAGAAGCTTGTATCACGTATAAGGCTCCCAAATGTGATCTGAGTTTGAACCGTGTTAAGTTTAAAGCTGAAACCACAGTCTGTGAGAAGCGGGAACAATGGATCCCTAGAGTCAGCCATGCCTGTCATATTCTCAGAACTTCATGCTTAGATCGTTAAAATCCTTACCAGTGGATAATGCTAAACAACAAGGAAAGGAGGAGGGAATGGGCCTTCAGCTCCTGAACCAGCCTGGTGGTCTCAGGGTCCGCAGCCTGCCTGGATCCCTAATGCTTAGGCAGGCCTCCACAGCTGGCTCCCGACAAAGAAGAATAAATAAAAAGATAGCAGAAGGAATTATATTTGACAAAAGGTCCCTACTCTTAAAAGATTGTTTCGGGACTTCATTAGTAAAGACAGTTCTTGCTAGTAATACAGATTTTTCTCTGATCTGCTGGGCTGCGAGAGTGTCAGTTCAATGGGTTGGCAAGCTCAGCCCCAAAGAGTGTTAGCACGATGGGCTGGCAAGCCACACCAGGAGAACTGTTGGCTCTGTTGGGCTGACAAGCCAAGCACTGAGTGTTGCTGGTTCAGTCGGTTGGCAAGACAGTCCTGAAGTATCTCAGCTCCAGCTCCAGAGTCGCTCTCTGCTGGCAGCTATCCCGGGTCAAGGAGCTCCAGGGTGCTCAGCTCTTCAGCTCCAATGAACTCAGCTCCGACCATCTTCAGCAGCCTTTTGGATCTGGGTTCTTGCCTCACGCCCAGGAGGAATGAGGAATCACTTATGCGCCCAGGAGGAATTAGGAATCACTGATGGAGGGAAGATGAGAAAGCAGGATTAGACAAGACAGAAAAGCTCCCACAGTGAGGGGAGACCTGAAGAGGTTGCCAAAACCCAGTGCTTATATAGCCCTAAGACAAAGCTGATTGGCTGGCACTAGCTGTGCTGATTGGTCAGTACCAAAAAACAATCAATTGAAGGTAGGTGCTAGTAGTGAACTGATTGGTCAGCACTTAGCAATGTGCTGATTGGTTTGTTTTTCAATTCTAGCAGTGAACGTTTTTTTGCTCTCTAGCCTGAGGGGCTTGTAGGGAGCTTGTTTATTAGCGATTGTTTCAGTTCTAGAGTCCTGCAGTAAGTTTGTTACTTTGTTATCCAGGACTCACCTTGTCTGTCTACCTTACTATTCTCTTTTTTAAAAAATGTATTTACCTATTTATTTTAAAGATATGGGGTACAAACAGGATTAGGTATAAAAATGGGCATTGTACAGGCGAAGTTTGGACCCCCCTTTGGTGCCCACTTTGCCTGGTTTGAATTAGGTACCCTTATTGATGTTGTGTGTACCTCCCCCACACAGCAGTATCCCTATACTGCCAATCCCTTTCTTGTAGTATTATGGTAAATGTTCAGGTTCTGCTTGTGAGTGAGAACATGTGGTACTCTGTTCTTTGTTTCTGTGATAGATCACTATTTTTGACTCTAAATCCATCCAAGTTGCTGTGAAGTCCATTTATTTGTCCTTCTTTATGGCTGGGTAATATTCCATCGTGTATATTTACCACATTTTTTTTAATCCAGTTCAATTTTGATGGGCAGCTTGATTGGTTCCATGTTTTTGCTGTTGTGAATAGTGCTAAAATAAATCTGCATGCACAGGTATCTTTATTGTAGAATGATTTGCGTTCCTCTGGGAATATTTCTAGTCTAGAGATTGCTGGGTCATATGGAAGGTCAATTCCTTGTTAATTTAGAAATCGCCACACTGTTTTGCATAGAGTTGTCTGCATACCCGCCAGCATCTGTTGTTGTTTGTTTTATTAATGATGGTCATTCTTACTGGGGCTTAGTGGCATCTCAATGCAGTTTGGATTTGCATTTCTCTGATTATTAGTGAGGCTGAGCACTTTTCAATGTATTCTTTGGCCCTCCGTGTATCTATCTTTTTTTTTCAAAAGATAGATAAAAAAGATACTTTTTTATGGGACTTTTTTTTCCCCTCCTTTTGGCATATTTGAGTTCCTTGTAGATCCTGGATGTTAGGCCTTTTTTCAGATATATATTTGACAAGTATATTTTCATGTTCTGTGGGCTGTCTCCCTACTCTCTTGATGGTTTCTTTTGCTTTGCAGAAGCATTCAGTTTAATGAGGTCCCATTAGCCTATCTTATCTCTTATGGGGTTTTATTCAGGAATTGGTTGCCTACTCCAATTTTTAAAAGGGTATCTCCTGCATTTTCTAGGATTCTTATAGTCTGAGGTTTCACATTTAGGTCTCTGATCCACTTAGAGTTGATTTTTGTATGGTGATAGGCAGGGGTCCTGTTTCATTCTTCTGCGTGTGGTCAGTTTTCCTAGCACCATTTATTGAATAGGTTCTCCTCTCCTGAGTGGTTGTTGGTGGAGGTTTTGTCAAAGATGAATTGGTTGAGAAATTGTGGTTTTGCTTCTGGAATCTCTATCCTGTTCCATTGGTACATATGCCCGTTCTTCTACCAAAACCAGACTGTTTTGATTATTTTAGCCTTATAGTAAAGTTTAAAGTCTGAAAATGTGATACCTCCTGCTTTATTTCTTTTGCTACAAATTGTTTTGGGTTTTCATGGTCATTTATGTTTCCATATGAATTTCTATATTGTCATCTCCAGTTCAGAGAGGAATGATATTGGTAACTTAATGGGTATTGAACTGAATCTGTGGATTGCCTTTGGTAGGATGGACTTCTTAACAATGTTGATTCTTCCTATCCAAGAGCATGGAATATTTTCCATTTGCTTGTGTCTTCTTGAATTTCTTTGAGCAGTCATTTATAGTTTTCATTGTAAAGTTCTTTCACTTCTCTGGTTAGGAAGATGCTGAGGTATTTCTTTTATTTATTTGTTTGCTTATTGTGGCTATTGGGATTGTGCTTTTAATTTGGTTCTCTGCCTGTTTGGTTTGGTGTATAAGGATGTGACTGCCTTTTGCACATTTATTTTGTGCCCTGAGACTTTGCCAAAGTCCTTTATTGGTGCAAGGAAGTTTTTGACAGATTCTCTTGGATTTCGAGGTGTAAAATTTTACCATCTGCAAAGAGGTAAAACTTATTTTTTTTCTTTTCTTGTTTGAATGCCTTGATTTCCTTCTGTTTTCTGATTGCTCTATCTAAGACTTCCAGCACAATGTTGAACAGGGGAGGTGAGAAGGAGCAGCCTTGTCTTGTTCCAGTTTTCAGGGGAAATGCTTCCAGTTTCTGTCCATTTAGCAATGGGCTGCTTGTGGGTTTATCATAGAAGGTGCTTACTATTTTGAGGTATGTTCCTTCTATGCCTAGATGTTTAAGGGTTTTTATCAACAAGATATGCTGGATTTGATCAAAAGTTTTTTCTACATCTAATGATATAATCATGTGTTTCTTGTTTTTACATTTGTTAATGTATTTAATTACATTTATGGTGTTGTGGATATTGAACCAGCCCTGCATCCCAGGGATGAAGTCTACTTGGTTATGATTTTTGCAATGTGTTATTGGATCCAATTTGCTATTATCTTACTGAGAATTTTTGCATCTATATTCATCAGGGATATTGGCCTGTACTCTTTTTTTGTTGGATCTTTACCCAGTTTGGGTATCTGTGTGGTGTTAGCTTTGTAAAATAATATGGGGAGAGGTCCAACTTTCCCAATTGCATGGAATACTTTCAGTAGGATTGGTATTAGCTCCTGCTTGTATGTTCTGAAGTATTCCACTGGAAAGTCATCTTGTCCAGGGTTTTTTTTTTCTTTTGTAGTAGTTTTCTTATGACAGAGTCAATTTCCTTGGTTGTTATTGGTCTATTTGGCATCTCAATGTCTTCTTATTTTAACCTGGGGAGGTTGTGTGATGTTAGAAATTTCTTCATTTTATTTAAATTATCAAGTTTGTTTCCATATAGGTGTGCATAATAATCTGTGATAATTTTTTTAATTCTTCAGGGTCAGTTGTGATTTGATCTTTTGCATTTCTGATTGTGTTTATTTGGCCTTTTTCTCTTTTTTATTGATCATTCTTGCCAGGGATCCATCAAGCCTGTTTATTCTTTCAAAGAACCAGTTTTTTGTTTTGTTGATTTTTTTCCTGAATTTTTTTTAACTTTTATGTCCCATTTTGGGGCTTTTACTTTGATGATCTGGATTCTTTTGCTAAAGTTTGGGTCTTCAAGGTCTTGTCTTTCCAGCTATCTTAGGTGGATTGTTAGGTTAACTTGTGATCTTTCCATTTACTTGATGTGTGTTTGCAGAGATATAAATTCCACCCTAAGAGCTGTTTTCATGGCATCCTAGAGGTTTTGGTAAGATGTTTCTTCATTTTCATTTGTTTCCAGGAATCTTTCAATTTCTGTTTTGATTTCTGTGTTCACCCAGTAATTGTTCAGCATCTTCCTGTTTAGTGTCCATGTCTTTGTCAGTTTCAGGGTAATTTTGCTGGTGTTGATATTTATTTGTATTCTACTGTGGTCTGAGAAGGTGCATGGCAATATTTCAATTTTATGAAATTTGTTTATGCTAGATTGTGATCTTGGAGTATGTTCCATATGGTGATGAGTAGAATGTATATTCTGTGGTTGCTGTGTGGAGTGTTATGTAGGTATCTGTTAAGTCCATTTGGTCAAGTGTTAAGCTGAGGTTACAGTTCTCTTTGTTGATTTTTTAAATTAGTGATCTATCTAGGATTGTTAGCAGGGTATTTAAGTCTCCAGTTATAGTAGTGTTAAAGCCAACATCTTTCTTAAATTTACTGAGTAGTTGCTTTATAAATGCTGGTAGTCCTATGTTGGGTGCATATATGTTTAAGATGGAAATTTCTTGATAATGGGTTGAAAATTTTTCATTATGTAATGTCTTTTCATATCTTTTTAATTTTTCTATTTATTTCAGTGGCACACTCACGGCTACTGCAGTGATGACCTGCTGAGCTCAGGAGATCCTTCTGCCTCAGCCTTCCAAGTAGCTGGAACTAGAGGCATGTGCTACCATACCCAGCTATTTTTTAAATTTTTATTTATTTATTTTTTTATTGTAGAGATGAGGTCTCACCAAGTTGCCCAGGCTGTTCTCAAACATGTGGGTTCAGGCAATCCCTTCACCTCAGTCTCCCAGAGTGCTGGGATTACAGACTTGAGCCACTGTGCCCAGTCCATATCTTTGTTCAATTTTTGATAGCTTAAAGGTTTTTTTTGTCTGATATTCAAATCATGACTTCTGCCTGCTTTTGTGATCTATTCACCTAGAAATTCATTTTCCATCCCCTAACTTTAAGTCTGTGTGTATCCCTTATGTTGAGATGAGTTTCCTGGTTGCAGCAAGTTATAGGGTCATGATTTTTTTTTTAATCCAATTTGCTATTCTGTGTCTTTTCAGTGGTGCATTTAGCCCATTCACATTCTGGCTGATTATTGAGATGTGATTGTTTTTCTCCTATCATAAGACTCTTATTACATTTTCTCTTTGTTTGTTTTCTTTTAAATCATGGGTTGATGTATATGTATGTTTTCAGGTTTTCAGTTGCAATGTATTCTCTGTTGATTCTGTGGCAATTCGTTTTTTTTCTTTTTTCTTTCTTCTGTGCTTAATATCTTTTTAAGCATCACCTGTAGAGGCTGCATAATCTTAGTAATTGGATATCTGGGAATGATTTTATATTCTCCTTCATTGATGAAGCTGAGCTTGACTGGCTAGGAAATTTTTGGTTGAAATTGTTTATCATTGAGGGCTTTGACTATTGGACTCCAGTCCCTTCTAGCTTGTAGTGTTTCTGCTTATAGGTCTGCTCCTATTCTGATTGATTTTCCCCAGTAGGTAGTCTGAACTTTCTCTCTTGCTGTCTTTAGGACTTTTTTCTTTTGTACCTACTTTGTGTAGGTGAATTACTATGTGTTCAGGGGTTGGTCTTCTCATTTGATGTCTTGTAGGTGTTCTTTCTATCTCTTGTGGTTGGATAGTCATATCTCTGATGAGATGGAGAAAGTTTTCTTGGATAACTTCCTGGATTACTTGCTCCAAGGTGTTCTCCCTTTCCCTTTTTAATACTAGGATACTAATCAGGCATAGGTTCAGCCATTTGATATTTTGCACAGCTCTAGGAGACTTTTTTCTTTCTTTCTGAGTTTTCTTTCTATGTTCTTTACAGATCGAGTTGATTTCATGTTTTGGTCTTCAAGTTCTCAGACTCTTTCTTAATTAATTCTGCTTTCCATGCCTGTCATTTTGTTATTTATCTCTTCAATGAAATATTTATGGCTACAATATGTGTTGCAAGTTCTTTCAGTGTTGCATCTCATCTTTTTGAGTCTCATTCATTCTTTTCATCCATTCTCTAATCCCTGCTATATTTTTGGGCCAGTCATTGGTGACTTTCATTGTGTGTTTTCTCTTTGTTACACTGGGAATTACTGGTGTTCTTCCATTGATTTTTCCTCATTTGTGACAGATCTATTTTCTCTTTAGTTCTGTATTCAGTGGCAGTGGGAGAGGCTTTCACTTCTGATGTTTTCTCAGCCCTCTGTTCTCCCAAGTCAGGGTTCTGAATTTCTTCTATTTTGAAACAGGACTGTGGGTGGGAAGTTTTGCTGTCTCTTATAGTCTCGAGAGTCAAATAAGGTGGAGGAAGGGGAGCTAGGATTCAAAACTACTTGCAAATTACAATGTTCACAGTCTGTGGTATGGGTTCCCTAAGACCCACTGCCCATCACTACATGATATGATGATGCAATGGGTACTTGTGTGTACCCTCTGAGTCCAAGACACAGTAGCAGCAATGAGGAGAGAAGAAAATTAGAATGACATAAGATGGACAAAAATAAAAAACACAGAAAAACAAAAGCAGAAACCAAAGAGAAAAACAATTAAAACAATTAAACACAAACACATGCACACACACAAATTGAAACCAAAACAAAGCAAAACAAGCAAAAGAAAAGAAAAGAAAAATCAGGAAAACCATACTAACACTCACACATACCCAACACAAAATGAAAAAAGAGAAGAGAAAGAGAGACCAAAAAAAAAAAAAAGGAATTCACATTGAACCCTTACACATACATTCACACACACATTAAACTAAAAAAAGAGAAGAATAAAACAAAACTAAACAAAAAGATGAACATTCAATCATTCGTGTACACACATAAACAGAAAACAAAATCAATAGAGAAAAAAGAGAAAAGAAAGAAGGTGGGGAGAATCCAAATCAAACCCTCACATACATGTTTGTGCACAATGGAAAAAGAAAAAAATTAAAAAACAAAGAAACAAACAAAAACAACTTGTCCTCTTGTGGCAGGTTCTGTAATTGTCCCTCTCGTCTGTTCACAGGTAAGCTCCTATTCTGTCTTCTGTGGAGCTATAGCCTCATTCACAATCTCCCCAGTGACAGGGAAGGAGGAGGAGCGGTAAGAATAGATTGGGTTTCAGTCCTCCACTCCCACTCTTATTTTTCAGGGGGATTCCCTCTGGTGGGGAGGTGTAGGATTGTCTCTTCCCCAGGTGCTGATGATGGGGTGCCCCAGCTAGGCTTATCTGGGAGTAAAGTCCTCCTATTATGGCTGAGGTCCAGGCTCTGCCTAGGTTCATCCCCTTCAGTCATGCCACAGCCATGTGTGTCTGACTTTAGATGGTTGCTGGGTAGGAGAGGGTTGGGTCAGTCCCTGGACTCACCACTGATATCTTCAGGGGTCTTCTTCATCCTTTTCTGATCACATCCTTTGTCCAACATCTGAATCAGAGTAGAGGGTGGGACACCTGAGAATCGGTACTCATCTTGTCCCTCCAGAGTTTGTGCTTTCAGGATATTCCTTCTGGGTCACGATCAATCTTTGGTAGTTGATCCACTGGTCACAGAGATTGGGAAAATTGGTCTGTGGTGAGCAAGCCAGAGCACCTTTCTACCCAGTTTCTCTCTGCCTAGCTGTTCTCTAGTTACCTTTTCTCTCACTAGTTCTCCTTGCAGTTTTATTGGTATCATCAGTAACTGGTTTTCACAATTCCTCTAGAAGCCTCTTTATAGTCTTTCAGAGGCACTTTGTTCCTTTTGTCTTTTTGATGAATTTAACAAAATGAACTTAGTATCTTGAAAACTTACTTTAAAAAGTTCTTTCTTTACACAAGGCTTTCATTTCTGTACAGTTAAGCTATTAAAATAATTTGACTTTTTATAGCAACAACAAAACATGGTTTGTTATTTTATTCCCCTTCATAAATTCCCTCTTCCTCCTCTTCCTCCTCTTCCTCCTCCTCTTTCGACTTCACTCTCTCTTTCTCTCTCAGTGGCAATTTAAAGTACCACTCTGGATGATGCTCTCCAGCTCCATTCATGTTTCTGCAAAGGACATGATTTCATGTGTACCCCCTGAATCTAAAATAATAAATAAATAAATAAACAGTGACTACTCTGTTACTCTCTGAAAGCCTTCACAGGTACAGTCACATGGCCATCAGAGACTTTAGATCCTGATTCTGAAAAAAATGCCTGAATCTTCCTCCTTCTCCCTCCATACCTAAAGTTTTTCCAGTTTCATTTGATACTGATTTTTTTCATCATTTGTAGTTTACTTTCCAGCCTCTTTCTTAAGCAGAGCCAATCTCACTACTTTCACTGGCTTCAAACCGTAAAGCTGGATATCTACTCATTCTTCTCCTTAGCAATTCCTTCTAGTCTTTACTCTGCAGGAGCTTCTACTGCCTGTGTGCAGATCCACGGCTCAACAATTGAATTCAGTAACTTCAGTTCTGCCTATCATTTTGCATTTTCATTTTCATTTCCTAATCATAGGATACCTTTATTTTGTATAGCATCTCAGTAATATTTTTGTACTTTTTAATTTTTTCCCTTTTAGCTCTGTTTTTGTGAATGAGGTGGCATATAGTATATGAGATTATCTTATCCTCTGGATTCTTCTGTGACTCAACAGTTTGTTGAATATAATGGTCCTGTTTTAAATCTCAGGTAATAAATCAACGTATGAAATGTCTTCAAATTACTCATTTTCTACTTTTTTGCTATATGACCAAGGGAATCTTTTTGAATTTTATTTTGTTGTGTTGAGTTTATTGGTTTGTTTGGCACAGACCCTCAGCAAAAACCTTAGGCTTATAAATAAATATCAAATTTCAACCCAAGCATTAAATCTCAAATATCAAAAGAGTTTATTGCCTTTACTTCAAATTTTCCTCATAATCCTATTCTTCAGCATGTGTTCTCTATGCCAGCAGCAAAATCATCAATATCCTGGTGAACATAAGCACTTGCTGACAGCACCTCCACTATACTTCATCTTGGACTTTTCTTCACCTCCAACTAAACATATGTTTCAAGTTTCCATATCAGCCAAAGTTTCCAGTTACTCATATTTTTCTAAAATGTATTTATTTTTCTTACACAATTTGAAAACATTGCAAAGAGCAGTTGATGAAAATGATTCCAGGTGAGATCAACTAAATTCTGATGGTAATTTGTTTTTATGCTTTTACATAAAATAAGGATTAACAGCTTGGAGGTACTGGAGTGAAATTTAGAAATTTACGATTTTCAGTAGTTTAAATGTTTGTATCACAGAGTTCATGTATTAAATTATCTGAAACTGTATTTCTCAAGGGGATTATCAGGACATCAGGAATAAAAATAATAGTATAATAGCAGCAGATGGCATTTTTAGTAGCAGAGCATACAAGTTAATCATTGAAATTATAATTCTTAATATACTTTAATAAAATAAAAATTGAAAGCTTTCTAGAGGTAGTATTTTTATAGTTCTAGGGAAAAAAGCAGGGTTTCTGAAACTAAAAAATAAATTGCTTTGCCCAGAAAAGTTTAGAAAGTATACCACATATAATTGACTAGTAGCTTATTCATATATAAAGACGTAGCCTGAAGACGCTGCTGTGGGGTATAGCACTTTCAGCACACAAAACTTGCTCCCCGTAGCCCCCGTAGTTAACAATCTAAAATAGTGATAAAAACCATGCACAAAAACTTATTAAAGTATAATTTGATTAAGTATAAGATCACTTAATTAGCAAATATAACTAATTTTTCATATCTACTTAGTATTGTTTTTTTATTTCTATTTATTTTGAGATATGCAAACTTCTATGAAGAAGAAGACATAGAGAATAATGCCATTAACAGACTTGGACAAATCACCAAGCTTTAGAGATAAAATAGTGGGAGTATAACTGAAGTATTATTTTATAACTTTGTTTTAGTCCCAGTCTCTTCCTTCCCTTGTTAAAAAACAAACAAACCAGCCTGGTTTAGTGGCTCAGCCTGTAATCCCGCGTTTTGGTAGACTGAGGTGAGTGAATTGCCTGAGCCCATGGGTTCGAGACCCGCCTGGGCAGGGAGACCTCATCTCTACAATAAATCAAAAAATCAGCTGGGTGTGGTAGCGCATGCCTGTAATTCCGGCTACTCGGAAGGCTGAGGCGGAAGGATCGCCGGAGCCCAGCAGGTCGAGGCTGCAGTGGCCGGGAGTGGCCACTGCACCCCAGTCTAGGCGACAGAGTGAGACTCCAACTTAAAAAAAAAAAAACAAAAGGGGGGAAAAACTATCCAAATTCTAGGTTAATCAGAACTCATTATATATTTGTACTTTATCTCTTAAAGTTATCCCTCAAACATTTCTATTTCATATATTAAAATATATAGCTTCTACTTTAGGTCGCAGAAATGAAATTTATTTCACTGTCACTCTAATAGTAAGAATAAACAATCTATAAAATACAAATTCATAATTTTTCTTAAATACATCAGATGATTGAGTTGGCAAGTAATGGAATAACCTGAACTCAAGATAAGCTCTCCAAGGAGAGAAAAGACAGGGGCCAGATTTGGTGGCTCACATCTTAATCTCAGTACTTTCGGAGGCCAAGGCAGGAGGATTGCTTGAGTTTAGGAGTTTGAGATTAGTCTAGGCAACATAACAAGAGCTTGTCTCTACAAAAAAATTAAAAAAATTAGGCATGGTGGTGTGCACCTGTAGCCCTAGCTACTTGGGAGACTGAGGCAGAAGGATTGCCTGAGCCTGGGAATTCAAGGCTCTGGTGAGCTATGATAGTGCCACTGCACTCCAACCTGCATGACAAAGTGAGACCCTGACTCAAAAAAAAAAAAAAATTAAAGAGAGACAGGACACACAAACTTGTGACAAAGAACGGAGGCAAGAAGCATAATGCTGGCTGCAACAAAAGTGAATAAAAATAAAAGAACCAGCTAAAATATTAAAACTGTCAACAGCCAGGTGTCAGATTTTAAATAGCAACTGACCAAAGAGGAGTTTTCAGTCATTCACAAGCTATTTTCTGTAGGCCTCCATGGGTGCTCATGGAAGACTGGGTCCAGGACAAGACCGTTGTAAGCCCCCAGTGACAAGCCGGTACACAGATGTCTGGTGTCTGATAGGAGAAATCCACATAGCCGCATCTACTTCTACAAACTATTTTTTTTCCTTATAAAGCATAAAGGCTTAGTTCATCGGGAAAGGGTAGCAAAGGCTGGAGTGGGACAAAAGAAAACTACTCCACCTGTGTGTGAAAAACCAGAGCATGAAAAACGTAAAATCAAAGCATACAAGATTGTCTCTACAGTCTTGCTCCATACAGTAGAATGATAGTTCCTTGAAAAGATGGACAAGTGAGTACACAAATAATATTAGAAATGAATAATAAAGAAAAACATAAATTAAAGCAGAATTAAAAAATATAATAAATGTTAAAAATCCATGCAGTATATAATTCCAACAATATGATATTCTGAAAAGGCCAAAAATACAATACTATACTGTGGATGCATGCTATTATTGTTATAATATAATTTTTACAAACACATAGAATATACAATACCAATAGTGAATCCTAATGTAAATAATGTTTCGATGTAAGTTCATTGATTATAAAAATGTACCACTCTTGTAGGGGATATTGATAACGAGGGAAGCTATGTATGCCATGTGTTGGGACAGGTAGTATATGGAAAATCTTTCTATCTTCTGCTCAATATTGTTGTGAACCGAAAAATACTCTAAAATTATACATACTTATATATATATACACACACATATATATGAAATATGTTAATAAGTTTGAAAACTTAGATACATGGATAAGAATGGAAGACTCAAGAGGGAACAGAAAACAAGAACAGTACTATAACTGGAAAGGAAATTAAAATAATTCAAAAATCTTTCCATAAAAATGCCATATTTAAATAATTTTTATAGATAATTTCTATCAGATTTTAAAATATGTAATTTTAAGCTTATACAAAGTCTTCAAAGAATAGAAAGAAAATAATATTTTTATTAACTTGTTTAATAATACTTTGATATCAAAATCAGAAAAGGGCAGATACAAAAGAAAAACTATAAGCAATATCAGTTATAAATATAAATCAAAACTATATGTAGTAAATTGATCAAGTTACTGTTAATACAGTGAAGTTATTGCATTGCAGACAGATACTCCCTAGCTATATCAAGCTAAACAAAAAAATATTACATTTTATTAAACAGCTACAAAGTTAATGCACATGGCAAAGAAATTTCAGAAAAATCCAGCAGCAAAATTGGTCCTATAAGAGTGCTGATATCAACACTCTTGAATCAAGATCTATGTCTTTTATTATATTAACAGATAAAAGAAGAAAAAGAAATATATGATATTTTCAACAAATGAACAAAGAATTTAATGAAAATATACACTCATTAAAAACATCATTGCAAAGCCGGGCTCGGTGGCTCAGCCTGTAATCCTGCGCCTTTGGGAGGCTGAGGTGAGTGGATTGCCTGAGCCCGCGGGTTCGAGACCCGCCTGGGCAGCAAGACCTCGTCTCTACAATAAATCAAAAAAAAAAAAAAAAAATCAGCTGGGCATGGTAGTGCATGCCTGTAATTCCGGCTACTTGGAAGGCTGAGGTGGAAGGATTGCCGGAGCCCAGCAGGTCGAGGCTGCGGTGACTGGGAGCGGCCACTGCACTCCAGTCTGGGCAACAGAGTGAGACTCCAATTCAAAAAAAAAAATAAAACATCATTGCAAATTAGAAGTAGAAAAATAACCTTATTTGCATGACAACAAAAATTTGCCAATAACAGAGATAAATTCAAATGTTGAAAATAATAAAAAGGGAGTTTAAGTAAAGTGCTAGTTGGGGTAAATTAACACAATCTCTTAAAGGATAATTTGTCATTATATTGCACATTTAGCACCTGCATATAATTGATCAGCTTCCTATAATAATATAAATTTATCCATAGGTATAATATCCAGAAATGCTTTTGTGTACTTACACCAGCAGACATGTATAAGAACCTTCATATTAGTTTCTTTGAAACTATAAAATGGTTTTTTACTTGAAAAAAAAATATACCCTTTCACAGGAGAAAGGCTAATAAAATTGTGAAATAAAACAATTCAGTTCTATGGAACACTTGCAAAAGAATGACCCACTGGTGTTGGCATCAGGAATCATGAATCTCAGCAATGTAATGCTAGGCATAAAAGCATATTATATAAATGCATACAGCATACTACCATTTAATAAAGTTCAAAACCAGACTAATCTAATCAAGATTCTGCTAATGATATATATTAACTACTAATACCTTAATAATACTGAACATTTTTTAAGTGATAATTCTTCTTGGACAAAGAAGAAAGTCAGAAATGTTTATGAATAGGAATACCCAGAATAGGTTTTTTACAAAGGGTTTTTTACAAAGATGCTTTTTACTTTTTTGCTAAAAGATCAGTAGTTTTATGCTGTTTAATTATTTAAATTACTAAAGATTAGTTATTGTTAGTTCAATTTGCAATGCCTTACATTATAAGTGTGTCTTCTTTTGTAAATAGATGTCATAATAAAAAAGTGATTTAAATATTATTAAAAATAGAAAACTCCAGGAAAAAAAAATACTACGTAGCCTTAAAATAGAAGAAAATTTTGTCATTTGTGATAACATGGATGGAACTGAAGGACATTATATGAAATAAGACAGGCACAGAAAAAAAAAAACTGTGTAATCTCGCATACATGTGGACTTTATTAAAGTCAATCTCATAGGAACAGAGAATAGGACGGTGATTATCTGAGGCTGGGGATGGGGAGGAAGAGAGGATTGGGGAAGGGAAGATATTGATCAAAGAATAAAAATGTGTTAGACTGGAGAAATTCGTTTTTGTGACTGCACTGAGTAATGACCACAGTTAATAGTAATATATATTTCAAAGTTGCTAAAATAGGCTTTTAACAGTCTTATACGAAAAAAACGATAAATTGGTAAGGCAATGGATATGTTAATTAGCTTGAAAGAATCTTTCTGTAGTGTATACATAGATCAAAGCATCACATTGTTTCCTATAAATGTAGTAAGTCCCCTATACATGAACATTTAAGTTGCAAATTTTGAAAGTTGTGAATGTGCATTTGCATGTCCAATCACATAAGTTAGTTCACGTATCTGGTGTACATTGTCACATGCATGCATCCTCTACAAGTGGTTGTGCTTTGGTGTACTTTACTTATTTTACAGTACTTTAGTGTACCATCCTCCAACCAATAACTCTTCTTGCCTGTTCACTCGATGCCAGTCCTTGTATTCTAGCTACTGTACTACTGTACTCTTTACGGTATTTATTGTAAGATTAAAAATACTCTATTTTTTGTGTTTATTTGTGTGAAAGGTATTATAAGTCTATTACAGTACAGTACAATATAGCCAATTGTGTTCGTTGGATGCCTAGGCTAATTTTGTTGGACTTATGAACAAAGTGAACTTACAAACACATTCTTGGACTGGAACTCATTTGTATGTACGGGACTTACTGTATACACAATTGTTGCTTGTTAATTTTAAAATATATGCAGAAAAATATAATTACATGTATGTTTTCAAAATTAGGCCTATGTGTGTACAAAGGTCAACTCTGTCCCATGAGATAGAAAGTTGCAGAATGAAGCTAAGTGTTGATTCATATAGGGTAGACAGAAAAGGTTTCTTGGATAAGGTGACAATTAGAGACCTCAATAAAGGCAGGGAGCGAATTAGACAGATAACGTTAACTGTGGGAAGAATATTCTAGGCAAAAAAAAAAGCCCATGTTACGAGTTTTCATTTATGGATACATGATTTTCTTTTTGGACAGAACAAGGTAGCATGGGACAAAGGGAAAATTAAAATGAAGAAGATAAATAAAGAGAAATTGTCATGTGCATATATCAATTTTGAGATATTCAACTGTCCAATATCTTATTTTAGACAACACAACAGAAACCGTATTCTGCCACCTCCTAAAAGTTATCACTCTAACATGCTAATTATAAGGTAAAAAATTTTCAGGTATTCTGAACGACCTACCTAGGGAATGGGAGGGGGATATATAAAAATATAGGACTTGTCAACTTATTGAACTTTCTAGATCTGTAAGAAGTCTGGGGTATATTGGGTTACCATCTCTAAAATAAAAGATAAGTTGATTTCAGAAACAAGCACACATCTATTTGGCTTTTGGACTTTCTAGGAAATATCCACTGCCTTTGGCCGTGTGTTTTGATGGAATTGCTAAGAAAACTGCAAGGCTGACAGCTTTGAAATAAGTCAGGAGCAAAAGAGTGTTTGTAGCTCATATAGAATGCAGTGCAAGCAATTCTCAGTTGGCCCATATGACCCAACCAAAACAGTCTATTAAATTTGAATATGTTGCTGGTAAATTGAATGTTATGTATAACCCTTAAGGAGCATTGACTGAGTTATAAGTGAGTATCCTGGGGTTTGTGAGCAAAGCATCCCATGTTTATCAAAGTCTGAGGGTGCAGATGTCAATAGTAGTGGAATGATAGTGTAGCTTTACAAATAAGAAAAAAAAATGAGATAGTGGCTTATGAGGCAGATAAGAACAGGATAGAAAAACAAGCTACATTTTCAATGGCAAATACATTGTGATTGAATTTCTACATAGTTTTCATTTGGAAGTGTGAGATTTGCTGAGTATAGAAAAAAGATATACACACAAATGCAAAAGATAAAAAGTATGTTAATATATTCAACATTATACTAATCACTTTTCATATATAGGTTGATTAAATCAATGCTATTTTTACTCATGAAAGAATAGCACAAGTAACTGTTCTTATTTTTGGAAGTTTTTAGTTTCCCAAGTGGTTCTTCAAATAATTAATATTGTAGAAATTGTACATGGAACAAGAAACCAAGGTGCTAAATATGTATGACTGATGTATCATTCAGAACCAAGGTAATGCAAACACAGATAAGAATCAAAATAACAGTAATTATAAAAATACTGTAAATTGGATTTCCAGTGTGCCTGTGTTAATTCTTCCTATCCCACCCTTGAGCTTGCATGAACAGTGTCTAGGGCCCTCATATGAGAACATGCAGTATTCTGTTCTTTGTTTCTGTGATAGTTCAATTAGTATGATGGTCTCCAGTTGCATTCATGCTGCTACAAAGGATATGATTTGGTTCTTTATGGCTGCATAGTATTCCATTGTCTATATATACCACATTTTATTTATCTAGTCTACTTTTGATGGGCATCTAGGTGGGTTTCATGTTTTTGCTATTGTTAATGGTGCTGAATAAACACATGTGTGCAGGTGTCTTTTTGGTAGAACAAGTAAATGTTTCTAGGTGTATTCTCAGAAGTGGGAAGCTCAATTTTTAGTTCTTTGGAAAAACATCACATTGCTCTTCAGAAAGGTTGAAATAGGTTATATTCCTTCCAACAGCATGGAAGTATTACCTTTTCCCTGTAGCCTCACTGACACCTGTTGTTTTCTAACTTATTAATATAGCTATCCTGACTGGTGTGAGGTGGTATCTCATGATAGTTTTGATTTGCATCTGATGATTAGTGAAGCTGAGCATTTTTTCATGTTTTGGCTGCTTGTATATCTTCTTTTAAGAAGTGTCTGATTGTGTTCTTTGCCCAATATGTAATGGTGATATATATATTTATACAATATATCTATCTATATATTTATTTATATATTGATAGACAAAGATATATGAATACATTTTTATATATTTTTACGATATGTGTGTGTGTGTGTGTGTGTGTGTGTATACATATATTTATTTCTGTCAGTTAGTTTGAGAGTTCCTTACAGATACTGGATATTAGACCTTTGTTGGATATATAGCTCGTACATTTTTTTCCCATTCTGTGGGTTGTTTCTTTATTCTCTTGATAGTTTATTTGTGCAAAAAACTTTTGCCCCTACCTGTCAGTTTTAGGTTTTACTGCATTTGTTTCTGAGAACTGTCCATGAAGTTATTGCCTACTCCAATGACTAGGAAGGTGTTCCCTAAGTTTTTTTCTAAGATTCATATTGCTTGAGGTTTTGCATTTAAGTCCTTGATCCATTTTGAGTTAACTTTTTGTATATTGTGATAGCTAGGGATCCAATTTTATTCTTCTGCATGTGGTTAGCCAGTTTTTCCAGTACCATTTGCTACATATGGTTACCTTTCCCAATGTTTGTTTTGTCGGCTTTGTCAAAGATGAGTTGGTTGAAGGTCCGTGTTTTTATTTCCAGGTTATCTGTCCTGATGTGTCTAGTTTTGTACTAGTATCATGCTATCTTGGTTACTATAGCCTGCAGTAAAGTTTGAAGTCTGGAAGTGTGAGGCCTCCAGCTTTTTTTTTTCCCCCTGAGGATTTCTTTGGATATTCAGATCTTTTTCTGCTTCCGTATGAATTTTTGTATTGTCTTTTCTGTGAAAAATGATGCTGGTAATTTGATGGAAATTTCAATGAATATGTAGATTGCTTTCGGTAGGATGACCAGCTTAATGATATTTATTCTTGCAACCCATTAGTATGGAGTGTTCCTCCATTTGTGTTGTCTTTGATCTTTGGGCAGTGTTTTGTAGTTCTCATTGTAAAGGTCAGTCACCTCTTTGGTTAGATGGATGCTGAGGTATTTTATGTTATTATATCTACTGTAAATGGCATTGTATTTTTATTTAGTTCTCAGTCTGCTTTTGTTCGTGTATAGAGATGTAGCTCTTCTTTGTGCATTGATTTTGTATTCTGAGACTTAACTGTAGTTGTTAATCAGTGTGAGGAGGTTTTTGATTGACTCTCTAGGGTTTTCTAGGTATAGAATCACATCATCTGCAAAAGAGATATTTTAATGTCCTCTTTTCCTGCTTGGATACCTTGAATTTCTTTCTTCTGCCTGATTTCCCTGGCTAGGACTTTCAGTACTATGTTGAATAGGAGGAGTGAGGGTGGACATCCTTGTCTTGTCCCAGTGTGGGGGGAATCTTTCTAGCTTCTGCCCATTAGGTATGATGTTGGCTGCAGGTTTGTCATAGATGGCTCTTATTGTTTTGAGGAATGATCCTTTGATGCTTAGGTGCTTGAAAGTTTTTATCCAGGTTTTATTGAATGCTTTTTTCTGTGTCTATTGAGATAATTATGTGGTTCTTGGTTTAACATCTGTTTATGTGATGGATTATTTTTATTGATTTCTGCATGGTGAACCAGACTTGTGTCCTGGGAATGAAGCCCACCCGGTTATGATGGATGATCATTGAAATGTGTTGTTGGGTGTGATTTGTTAGGATCTTGTTTTAAAAATTGCACCCAAGTTCATTAGGGAAATTGGCATGATTTTTTTTTCTTATTGGGTGTTTGCCATTTTGGGGTATCCGGATGATATTGGCCTCATAAAATAAACTAGAGAGAATTCCTTTCTTCTCAATTCATGGAGTACTTCCAATATGATTGGTATCAGCTCTTCCTTGTACGTCTTACAGAATTCAGCAGAAAAAACTTCTAGCCCAGACCTTTTTTTGGGCAGAGAAATTTCTTGGACTGTTATGGGTTTGCTTAGGGTTTCTTCCAGTTTCAAATTTGGGAGGTAACATAACTCCAGGAATTTCTCCGTTTCCTCCAGATCTTCTAGTTTACTTGCATTAAAATGTTCATATTAATCTCTGTTAATCTTTTTGTTTCTTCAGGGTCAGTTGTAACATCACCCTTTATATTTGAAATTTTGTTAATCTCTCCCTGTCTTTTTCACTTTGTTGTTAATCTGGCAGTAGTCTCTCAAACTTATTCAACCTTTCAAAGAATGAGCTTTTCACTTTGTTGATTTTTTGTATGATTTTTCGAGTCTTTATTTTGTTCAGCTGTGTCTTTATTTTGATGATATCATTGATTTCTGAAATTATAGGATTGGATTACTCTTTCGGCTTCCTTAGGTGCAACATTAGACTGTTTATTTGAGATCCCCCTATTTTCTTTATATGTGCATGCAATGTTATAAACTTTTCTCTCACATTACTTTCATAGTAACCTAGAGGTTTTCATGTTTTATGTCTTTGCTTTTGTTTGCTTCTAGGAATATTTTTATTTCTACCTTGATTTCTGTATTAACCCAAAAACCATTCAAAAGCATGCTGTTTAATTTCCATATGTTTGTGTGTTGGGGTTGTTCTTGTTATGATTATATTTATTTATTTTTCTCCACTGTGGTCTCAGAAGTTGCTTGGTATGATTTCAGCAGTTTGAAATGTGTTTGCACTTGACTTATATTTGAGTATATGGTCAATCTTGGAGTATGTTCCATGTGCTATGATGAGAAAATATACTCTGTGGTTGTTGGGTAAAGTATTTGTAGATGTCTATTAGATCCAACTGGTCAAGTGTCAAGTTAAGATTCTAAATGTCCTTGTTAATTTGTTGCTTGATGATCTGGCTAAGGCTGTTAGTAGGGTAATAAAGTCTCTAATTGTATGGTTATCTATTTCTTTTCTTAGTTTAATTTGCAATTATTTTATAAATCTGGATGCTAGCATGTCGGGTGTATATATATTCAAGATGGGTGCTTCTTGCTGGTGGATTGAGACTTTTATTATTATATCATGCCCTTCATTGTCCTTTTTAAATTTAGTTGGTTTAAAATCTGTTTTGTCTGCTATAAGAATAGCTACTCCTGCTCTTTTTTGTTTTCAATTTTACTGTAAGATATTTCTCTAGCTCCTTATCTTGAGCCCATGGGTATCATTTGCAGTGAGATGGGTTTATTGAAGGCAGTAGAAGGATGGACTGTGGTTTGTCATCCTATTCACTATTCTATGCCTTTTGAGTGGCATGTTCGGTCCATTCATGTTTAAGTTAATTATTGATATGTGGGGGGTTGTTCCTGTCATATTTCTATTAAGAGGCTACTTTGCTTCTTAGGTTTTCTCTTTGGCTTGTATAGTCTGTAAACTCTTGTGTTTGCCTATGTCTTGTAATGAGTAAAACCGTACTTTTGTTTTCTTGCTTAGAACTTTCTTATGCATCTCCTGAAAGGTTGTTCTGGAGGTGGTGTATTCTCTTAGGGATTGGATGTCTAGGAAGGATTTAAATTCTCCTTCATTAATGAAGCTTAGCTTGGCAGGGTAGGAAATTTTGGACTGAAATTGCTTTCATTTAAGAATGTTAAAGATGGTACTCCAGTCCCTTCTTGTTTGTAAGGTTTTTGCTGTGAAGTCTCCTGAAATTCTGATTGGTCTTCCTCAGTAGGTGGTATGTTCCTTCTCTGCAGATGCCTTTAGGATTTTTTCTTTCATGCTCACCTTGGTGAGATGGATTATTATGTGCTTTCTTTGGTAATATCTCAAAGGAGTTCTCTGAATCTCCTGCATCTGCATGGCTGCCTCTCTAGCAAAATAGATGAAATGTTCTTGGATGACCTTTGAGAAGGTTTGTTCCAGGGTGTTCTCAGTTTTCCCTTTAATCTCAGAGATGCTAGTCAACTGTAGATTTGGTATCTTTACATAATTTCAAATTTTTCATAGGTTTTTCTCATTTTTCCTAAGTTTTTCTCCTTGTTTTCAGCAGATTGGGTTAATCCAATAATTCAATCAAGCTCTGAGATTCTTTTCTCTGCCTGGTCAATTCTGCTGTTAAGGCTTGCTTGTGTTTTGAAAGCTCAGGAAGTAATTCTTCATTTATAGAAGTTCAGTGTGGGCCTTTCTCATAATGGCCAGCTCAGCTTTCACTTATTGCACTGTTTTCATGGCCTAGATAACTTGTGTGTATACCTTGTTGTGGATCTCACTGAGCATCTTTACCATCTGTAGTCTGAATTCTGTCATCAAGTACAGTTAATTCTGGATGGATTCTATTGCTTGAAATCTGGGAAGTCCCTATGTGAGTATCACCTCATTAAGGCTTTGGGAATTGCCAGTGTTTTTTGCTAGTTCTTTCTCATCTGTAAGGTCAGGCTCTTTTCTTTCTGTGTTGTTGTTGTTGTTTTGTTTTTGTTGTTGTTATTTGTATTAGCTAAGGTTGCTATCATTGGGGTGGCAATTTGTATTTTTTTTTTTTTTTTTGCCTGAACTCCCTCTTCTGGTCTGTCTGTGGGCAGGGCAGCAGTGCCAGGAAGGGCAGTGAACTAGGGATAAATGTCTACAATGGCTTCAATGGTGCAGTTTGGTAGGAACAAAGTAAGACTACTCCTCTATTTCAGAGACCTCCCCCTTTCTTCGGCACAGATGATATGGGCACTGGCTGGATCACCAGTGGCCTCCTCCCCAGACTGTATGTCTTGTTAACAGGATTGGCAGCTGACCAGGTGGTGCTCTGTTGCACTACTCTAGCTCAGGTGCTCTTGAGGGTGTGGAGTAGCCCCTTTTTATTTGGGTAGGACTGCTTCTTTTGCCTTGGAGTAGAAGGAAAACAGTAGGGAGTTGTCATTTCTCCTTCAGTTTGTAGGTTGGTGGGGCCACTGCCACTGTGGTGCTGTGTAGAGATACCCTACCTCTTAGATCTCATTTTGTTCTAAGGGGCTATGGAAACAATGGAAGCCCCCTGAGGACAAGTAGTATCTGCAGCCCTGTCGTGGGGCTGCAATGGCTGAAGGTGCTGGAGAAATTTCTCCAAGGTGGTCAGGTGCCCTTGCTGGGTGCTGGGGAGATAGGAAGTGGGAAGAACCCATATGGTACAGACCACCCCTCAGAGTATTTCCCACTGAACCTCTCCATTAGGGCCTTGGCAGCCATAGGGCAGAGATCTGGGAACTGTGGTTTCCTGGCCTCCACATGGCTCCTACCAGTGCTTCTGTCTCTATTTAGGCCTACCCTCTGCATTCTGCCAGTACACAAGAGGTGACAGGTGGAGGATCTGAGCCATCTCTTCCTTGTCTGAAATTTCAGAGACTTGAATGGGTGTGTAGAGAAGAAACGCTGTTGTTTTCACTCACCCCTACCATCTCCAAAAGCACTCTCCCAATCTAGTGTCAGCCATTTCTATGGGTGTCTGAGGCTTGAAGCAATCTGTCCTCTTCTTGCCCAGGTGACCATCAGCTTGGGTTTTCACAGCTCTAGGTCTGCTCCTTCAAATAGATTTCCTTGCAGAGAGCAGCAAACGTGCATTGTCTTCAGTCTGTCCTCTTATCCCTCTCTCCTGAGCTCTTATTTTTGATGAACTGTCTCTACAGATATAAAAAGCAGAAAATATATTTAAAGTAGGCTTAAAAATGAAAAAGACATAATAATTACCAGTTCATATTCATAGCTGATTGATACATACCATCATGTCATGTGCAGATAGTTTATATTTATATTGTGTCTAAATACATACAATAAGGCTTAGAAAGACTTCTAAAAACTGATAATGTGAGTTAGCTGTGGGTAGGAATTGGAGGATTAATGGAGCTTAAGAAGTACTTTAGTTTTATTTACATTTTTGAAGATTACAATGAGAATGCATAAATATATTACCTGTATTTTTCAAATGTTCTTTATTATTTCTGTTGTTTATGATGTGATCCATGGCCTTTACCAGATAACAAAAGACTAACCAAAGCTTATCTGTGGGAAATATAGATTCATGATCTTACATCCTATTTCAAAAGTTACCTAACATCAGGCACAGGGATGAAGAACAACTTATGCCTTCTAGCATTGTCATCAATGTAGTTTCAGCCTAAGAACATTTAATTTTTGCCTCTTTTATGGTCTTCAATGGGATTAAATTGTAGATGAATTAAAATAAGTGAAAATAAAACTAACTAACTATGTTGCCAAAGGGACTGATATAGTAAAAACCACTAATGACAGAGTCTTAGTAGATTAGTCAAAAATTCTATTTAAAAATTGCTCATTTCAACATGCAGTGCTCCATTTAGTAGTACATTACTAAGCTAGATATTTAGACTTATGTAAATATGACTTATTCCACATAAATAAGATGTAGGCTTAATCCAGTTATTGACTTGTGAGTTTTGTTGGCTTTCTCTGGATTTATTTAAGATGAAATGAATAGTGAATGAAAGTACCAGGAAAGTTATTATTTTACTTAAAAGATTACTAAGACTTAACATAATTTAATGACTTGGAATTTGGCTAAGGTGTTGAAACCGAGTGGTCAAGAATTTTAAAAAATACATTTGTGTTAGCACATATTCTGTAATCATGCTGTTGATATAAAGGTGCTAGAAATAGAAGAAGATAGGGGGGTTGCACATTTACAGTGGCTATGTTTTGAATATGATTTGTGCCCACCAAAACTCATGTTGAAATTTAATCCCCAATGTAATGATGTTGGGAGGTGGGGCCTGGTGAGAAATGTTTGGGTCTTGGGGGCAGATCCCTCATGAATGGCTTAGTGCCCTTCTAGTAGTGGCTGATTTTTCACTCTTGTTTACTGGATTAGTTCCTATTGGAATGGATTAGTTCCCTCAGGAGTGGTAGTAATAAAGCAGAATGCTTCTTGGGTTTTGCATCTTCCTACTGTCCACTTCCCATTTTACCTACTCATTCATATTTGTTCCAGCACACAGTCCTCACCCGAAGCCAAGCAAATGTCAGTGTCATGCCACTTGAATTTTTGAACCTGCAAAACTGTGGGGTAAATAAATCTCTTTGTTTAAATATATTACCTAGCCTTGTGTATTCTGTCATAGCAACACCATATGGACCAAGACAACAGTGTTTCAAGGATTTGGCACAAATTGGAATAGTGGTAAACATGAACAGTTAGACCACAGGAAAAGCAAAATGTTAGAATATTATTAAATGTTGACAAAAAAGACTGGTCAAAGGCAAGCTTTCTGTGTGTGTGCGTGTGTGCGTGTGTGCGTGTGTGGTGTGTGTGTGTGTGTGTGTGTGTGTGTGTGTGTGTACACACACAGAGACACTCACCACATAGCTTTGATGCATTTCTCTGGTAGCGAAGAGTTTGAGTGGATCATCAATATGTTTATCTCCTATGTCCTCTCCAGTTTAGACATATTAGCCTCCTTCCTGTTCCTATTGCATATTAAATACAACTCAAGTACATAATTTTTATAGCAACTTTATTCTCTGCCATCTCATCTCTTTTAGTTCTGTGTTTAAAGGATACCTATCACTAAAGTCTTTCCTAACAACAGATAGAATAGGAAACTGCATACCCCAACATAAACGGCACCAGCACTGCCATCTCTACAGCTATGACCACCACTATCATTATCATCTTTACTACCATCGCCACCATCCTAGCTACAACCCCAACACAGCCCAACTGTTTCCATAATCACTGTCACATTTGCCTGACTTCTATTTACGTTTTTGAAGTTTAAAATGAGAATGCATGAATACATTACCTGTATTTTTCAAATGTTCTTTATAATTTCTGTTGTTTATGATGTGATCCATGGCCTTTACCAGATAACAAAAGACTAACCAAAGCTTATCTGTGGGAAATATAGATTCATGATCTTACATCCTATTTCAAAAGTTGCCTAACATCAGGCACAGGGATGAAGAACAATGTATGCTTATTTTCTCCATTGTTCATGGTATCTAACATACCATGTATTCATTTGTTTAATTTCTGTTTTCCTTCACTACATTGTAAGTCTCATGATAGCTAAAACTTTGTTCCATGAATATACTTCTGGTCCCCAGGATAGAGTGAAGCTTGGCATTTTTAAGGTGATCAAACTATATTTGTAGATTGAATCAATCAACATGTTTTCTTTTTTCTCCATATATAAATTCTGTTTTTGAAACACTGTCTTCTACAGAGTGTATACATTGACCTTTGATTATATAAGATAATGTTATAGTATGAGTCTATTGAATCTTTCCTTAATTTCATTCATCTTTTGTTTCTCCCTAAGTATTAACATATGTGGATTACTGAAATTTTATAGTATATCTCAATAACTTGAAGAGAAAATCCCACATTTTTATTATTCATTTTCAAAGTCACTTGAGCTACTTTTATATCATTATTCTGCCTCAATGAAAAAATATTAATTTAATAAATTTCTGATATGGCATGGATGAACCTGAGGATATTATGCTAAGTGAAATAAGCCAGACACAGAAGGACAAATGTATGAACCCATGTATAAGATGAATCTAACACAGTCAGACTCATAGAGGTGATTGTCAGGATGTGGGAGAAGGTAGAAAACAGAAAATATAAGTCAAAAGTACATAGTTTCAGTCATCTGAATGAATGTACATAAGATGAGTAAATTCTAGAGAGCATAGTGTCTATACTTAAAAACATACAAATGTATACTTAAAAATTGATAAGAAAATAGGTATTAAAAATATACAATTGTATACTTAAAAATTGATAAGAAAATAGGTATTATGCTAACTGTTCTTACCACAAAATTAATTAATTAATTAATTAAAAATAATAAAGAGGACAGAAAGAAACTTTTAAAGGCAATAGAAATGGATATGTTCATGACATTGATTGTAGTGTTGGCATTATGGGGCATCCTTATCCCCAAACAGATCAACTTGCCTACATTAAACATGTAGGACTTTATGTGTGTCAGTTATACCTCAATGAAGTGTTTAAAGATAAAAATACAACATTTGGCCATTCCTGTAGTTAAAAACAATAATTTTTAAAAATTTTTTGCTAATAATATTGAAAACTCCTAAGTGGTGTTAAAATGTGTCAAATCCTTTTGCTGCATCTATTTAGGTGAGCTTGTTATCTATCTCTTTTTTTGGTTAAATGTAATACATTATCAGTATTTGATTTTTAATATTAGCACAATTTTGTATTCCTGGAATAAATAAAACTTAGTCTCGAAGTACAGTTTCTTCTATACATTACTGAGCAATTTGATATGCTTTTTTATAATTTTTACATGTATGTATGTGATTGTTATTGGTCTATAACTAATAATTCTTTAAATAGTCTTGGTTAACCAAAATATATGCTTGCCTGAAGAAGAGTATGCCTTCTTAGAGTATGACCTGAATTTTTTTTTACAACATTGACATTAGTCATTACTTATGATGAAGAAGATGTTGCTAAATCTATCTTTTCTTAAGATTTTAAATTATAGTTTCAATTTGTTTAATAGACAAGGCTATTCATATTTTTCTATTTATTCTGAAATTTGAATTGGTAAGCTTGGGCTTTCAGGGAATTTGTCACTTCTATCAAAATGTTCAAATGTGTTGGCATAAAAAATGTTACCATAAAAAAATGTTCACATCTGTAGTACTTCTACGGATGTAAACATTTCTTCCTCCTCCTCCTCCTCCTCCTCTTCTTCCTCTTCTTCTTCCTCTTCCTCTTCCTTTCCTTATCCTTCTCCTTCTCCTTCTCCTTCTCCTTCTTCTTTTCCTTGAGATGAGGTCTTTCTATGTTGCCCAGGAGTCTCAAACTCAGGAGCTCAAGGACTCCTCCCACCTTGACCTCCTAAAACACTGGAATCATAGACATGAACCATTGCACACAGTCCAGAGGTAAACATTTTTATTTTTGATGCATGTAATTTATAATTTTCATTTGTCTTGATTAATTTGGCTATTGATTTATCAAATTTATTAAAATCTTCACAAATTAATGTTTGCTTTCATTGATTCTTGTCTAATATATGTTAGTTTTCCAATTCACTTATTTTTTTGCTCTTATTTTTCTTTCTTTTTCTTTTCTTTGAGTTTAATTTGCTATTTAAGTTCTACCTCTCTGAAATCAAATCTTAAATAAGTGATGTTTAGCTTTTCTTTTATAACACATATAGGCAAAAACATTTTTGTACATATTTGTGATTTGTGAAGATTTAATAAATTTGATAAACCAATAGCAAAATTAATCAAGACAAAAAAATTATAAATTAGAAGCATCAAAAATAAAAATGTTTACCTCTGGGCTGTGTGCAATGGTTCATGTCTATGATTTTAGCTAATTCTCACAAGCTTATGTGTGCCACAATTTTATGCCATTAAGTTTAAAATAATTTCTGATTTCTATTTTGATATCATTAAAACGCCATGAGTTATTCAGAAATATGCTGTGTTTGTTTTATTTACTAACATTTGGAGATGTTTAAGTTCTACATTTATTGTTAATTTTTCAACTCATACCACTCAGGCTAAAAAAAAATGCTCTTTATGATTCCAATGATTTAAAATGTATTCAGACTTTCTCTGTTTCCCAATATGTGGTAATGTTTATAACTATTATCTGTACTCTTGAAAGCAAGGGTATTCTGCAGTCATTGAGTGCAGAAGCCTATACATGATCATTATATAAAATTTGCTAAGCAAATTTTCAATTATTTTATATTCTTTTTTTTTTTTTTTGAGTTGGAGTTTCACTCCGTTACCCAGACTGGAGTACAGTGGCTGCTCCTGGCCACCACAGCCTCGACCTGCCGGGCTCCGGCGATCCTTCCGCCTCAGCCTTCCGAGTAGCCGGAATTACAGGCATGCACGCCCGGCTGATTTTTTGATTTATTGTAGAGATGAGGTCTCGCTGCCCAGGCGGGTCTCGAACCCGCGGGCTCAGGCAATCCACTCACCTCAGCCTCCCAAAGGCGCGGGATTACAGGCTGAGCCACCGAGCCCGGCTCATATTTTATATTCTTTTTTTTTTTATGAGTTGGAGTCTCACTCTGTCGCCCAGACTGGAGTGCAGTGGCCGCTTCCGGCCACCGCAGCCTCGACCTGCTGGGCTCCGGCGATCCTTCCGCCTCAGCCTTCCAAGTAGCTGGAATTACAGGCATGCACTACCATGCCCGGCTCATTTTTTGATTTATTGTAGAGATGAGGTCTCGCTGCCCAGGCGGGTCTCGAACCCGCGGGCTCAGGCAATCCACTCACCTCAGCCTCCCAAAGGCGCAGGATTACAGGCTGAGCCACCGAGCCCGGCTTATATTTTATATTCTTAATACATTTTTTCTCTGTATTTCTATCAGAAACCAAAAAGTATGTACAAAAATTTTCCATTATGATAATAGGTTTATTTATTTCTCCTGAACATTTTACCAACTTTATATCTTATACATTTTAAAGCTAATTTTTTTTACTCTTATACATTTAGAATTGCTATATCTTCTTATAGAATCCATCCTTTATTTCCAGTAAGAACTGTACTTTTTATGTCTGTTTATGCTCATGTTTCAAAATCTTTGTCAGAGGTTAATAGAGGTGATTCAACCTTCTTAGTGTTTTTACATTGTATGTTTCTCATTTTTTTTTTTTCTTTCAAATGTTCTCTCTCTAGTTTGTAAGTCTTAGATAGTTGTTTTTGATGGTGACGATGCTGTTATTATTTTGCAGTCTTATGGTCTTTTTTTCTTAACAGGATAATATGCTCAATATCCATTTCATATGATTACTGATAAGTTTAATTTTATTAAATTTTTTTTTAATTTTTCCATTTTTTTCCTGTTTCCAAAATTTTTCTTATTTAATTTCATTTGCTTTCATGACATAACCTTTTATTGTTATGCTTTATTATTTTGATCTGATTGCAGAATATTCTTTAATGTTCCCTGACTTTATTAAATTCTTATGTAAATTATGCATTACACTTTGGAAACTCAAGGTCATTACAATGCTATGACTCCACTTACTCCTTATCTATATTTTGTGCTATTGGTGTCATATGCTTAACTTCTTAATATATTTTAACACAAAATTTTATTAGTTTATTATTTCAAACATATAACATTCATGTTTTGACCTCTTTATTCTTTTCTCCAAACTAGAATAATATCAGAGATCATGGTCCTTGTACACAAAGACTTCTTTTTAGAAGTTCTCCTAATTTAGATCTGTTGATAGAGAATTCTGATAATTCTATATAGACAATTATTTACTTTAGATATTTTGAGGAGGAAATTTAATATATTTTAGTTTTCATTGTTTCTCTAAGCTTTATTTATTTTTTATTTGAGAAAATATATATGATATATAAGATACATTTATTTGAGGAGAAAAATATAAAATACGTCTGTTTAAAAAAAGTTATTGGGTAAATGCTAAAGTGAAAAACAAGTCTTAATGGATTAAGACTATTGATTAAAATGGGCTATGAATATGAACTAAGAATAAATTTTAAGTGAGACAGAGCATAGTTTATTCTTTCTGATTAGCGCTATTGTGAAAATTAAAGCAGCAGAAATACCTCAAAAAGAGGAAAAAGCTGAAAAACAAATATTTCCATAAATATGCTGGGCAATACATCAAAAACTCATATTGAATTTAGTGCTATACATACGTTAAGCACTTTCCCTAGAGTTTTCTGAAAGTGTTCTCTGCTTCCGGTCTAACACTGATGATAGGCAAAATATTCTGGTCCTAGTTCAAATCACTGGCTCAACTACACTGAGAAAAATATTTTTTCCTTCTGGGTTTAACACAGTGTTAAGGATGAATCTAATTAGATGATGGGAAAAGAGAAAGAAACAGGAATGGAGATAAGGAAAATGTAGATCTCAAAGAACCTAGAAGGACAACACTGATGTTGTAAGAAACACTCAGAATTAGAATTAAAGAATTTGACTGGACTTCTAATAGCTGATTTCCCCTGAGGGTTAAACCCTTTAAAATTTCCTTTTTTCAATTTTATATTTAAAACCAAAGGGAAAATTTTGTTTTTTATTGTAAAAATTTTGGAAAAGTATTTATTCAAAAAAAAATTTTGTAAAAAAAAGAATATAAATATAAAGTTTTAAATGGCAAGAAATGTTTTGGGGATAGAAAAAAATTTATTTTTTAAATTTTAAAAAATTTTTTTAACTTTATAACCCTTTCAAATTCATTACTTTCAAAGTTAGGCAAAAGCCCTTTTCCCAATTAAAAAGTTTATTTTTAAAAAATAAAAATTTTCATTGCCAAAAGGATATTACCCTTTTTGGGGAAATTTTTTTAATGAAAAATTTTAGTTTTATCTGCATTTTTTTTCTAATTTTTTTACACTTTTTAAATTTATTTTAAATAAAAACTGTTTAGGTGGTTGACCAAAATAAAGATGGTTTTAATGACCAAAAAGGGGGCCCAAATAAAACTGAAAAAAAAAAACAAAATCCAAGTTTATATGAGATGAAAGTTATGGTAAAAAAGGGAAAGGAATTAAAAAAGGGTTTTTAATAATGGGGGTTTTTTTAAACCCTTTGGGGTTGTTAAAAAAAACAATGTCCAACTTTTTAAACAAGCACAAGAAAAATAGAGCAAGGGCATTTGATTTCATTAAAAGGGAATTCAGCTTTAAATCAAAGTAAAAAATATAAGTTATAATATTGAGGTGGCCAGTGCAGTAAATTGTATAAGAAATTGGCAAATACTTTCAAAGGGCTTCATCATGTTAAAGCTACAACAGTAATTTCATTGGACCAGGTTAAAATTATAAAGATATCAAAACTCAAAGAAGAAAGTCAAATGTCTTTTTTGGATGAGGAAGTTTGGAAATCAAAAACTCACGTATTTTCTTTTGTTCATAAGAAATAAAATACAGTCTTTTACTTTTCTTCCCATCTAATATATCAATAGATAACTTTTGCCAAGCAAAGAAGATAAACATTGGCTTGCTTTGGGTAAGTTTTTCTCTTTGTTTTTTTCTTAAAGGCAATCATGCTTTCCATTTTTCTGTAATACTGGAAATATTTCATTGAATTTTTCTTCTCTAAATGTCAACTCATTCTACTTCATTAAATTTTATAAACTGTTTCTACATTGTATTTTTTGTTTAAATTTCAAGAAAATGTATGCTTTAATTTCTTTTCCATATTATTTTTTCTAAATAATATGGAATTTTTCTAAATTATTGTTTTAACACTCTCTGTCTCTTATTCCCTGCTGCTTATTTTAAAATTAAAATTAAAATGTTTTATTTTTAACATTTTTCTTTTTGAGTAGGTATTTGAATTTGAATTATATTAGAACGGTGTTTCCTTCCTATTTTTTCTTAATTTTCTATATTTGGATTTATCTCAGTTTTTTCTCAATATCAACAAAAAATTTTTTGGAAAAATTGTGCCTTTATTTTATCTTCATTTACATAACATCCAGGAAAGGTATTTTCTTTTGTTTTTCTTGAAGGTAAAGAAGTATTATAAAAATCGTGTCTTCTATGTTTTATGGTATAAACACTCTATGCCAGTTCCTTCATTTACAGTATGGCTAGTTTTTAAAATATAAGATGGTCATTATTAAGCTAATCAGATGTGAAAACTGAAGCACACACAGAGGCTAAAGTAACATGCTGAGTTACTTAGCAGAGCCAGCTTGTAACCTAGTAATGGAACCAGAATTTGAAGTCATTTACTATGACAAGGTTTTTGTTTGTTCCACTATATCAGGTTGCCTGTGGTAGAGTCAGAAAATTAAAGATTTTATTGTAACACTTTTGAAGATTTTTTTTCATCATTTAGAGTTTTGTTGCTGGTCTTAGTTTTCTGTTGCCTAGTATTGAAGTTGTCAGTAACATGGCAAGTTGCCTAGTTAGTGAGTAGTGCTTTATAAGTTGAAAGGGTTTTTTATTGTGATATAATTGACATTATACCATATCATATTATATCATCTGTATAAGGAGAATACAAAAACACACAGTTTTCAACATAAAAGCAGAATGTGTAAGTGGTTTTCATTTGGCGATGTGATTATAGGTAAATTTTAGTTTCTTCTTAATGCTAATCTGTGTTTTCTAAATTTTCTGCCATATATACATATTATTCTTTTATACCTTATTTTTAAGAATAACTATTATTACACATACCAAGGGTACTTAAATAATTTATTTCTACTCAAATGGATACCACTTATGTCTAAAACTACAAACTCAACTTCCAGCTATGGGCAGCTTGGCCTGTGAGACCCTCTGCAAAAGAGAACACACATAAAGACTGTAACTCTCTCCTGGGGGCTGTAGTTCCCATCATCAGCGGCCTGCTCTTCACACAGAGCTCAGCTGCGGCCACCGCTCAAACACCTGGGAGGTCTGGGCCACCACTGCTGCATTGCCCTGCCCATGCCTGAGGCAACCCACAACTTTGGAACATGAAGCACCTGCAAGCACAATCTACTGAGATCGCCGTTGCTGCCACTGCCACTGCCACACCCCACCCCTTGCCCAGAGCCAGGCTCGTGATGCTCCTTCCATGTACCGTGAGGCAGCTGCCCCCACTGCTACTACCATTGCCTGCTCCCTCCCATCCTGGACAACCTCCAACTTCCACCAACCCCTGGAGTGCATTGCCTGGCAGTCTCCAGTTACTGTGAATAAAGATCAGCTAGAGTAGTGAGATAGCTCCACTTGCTGGGGATTCAAGGTAAAAAACATCAAAATGGGAAAGACAGAAGCTTTTCCCCCTTGATAAATAGACACAGGTCAGATCTGAGGGATAGACTGGGCAGGGAGCCCAGATCTGAACCACTCTCCAGAGCAGGCCAGGGGCAGCTGACCCTAACTGAACAAATCTACCAGCCTGCAAAGACAGCTAGAAATCAGAGCTGAAAGGACATTAGACTTAAAGGAAAAGTCTCAGAGTGTGCTTGGTTGGTTCTGTTAGATTACTGATTTTATTCTATTCCTTTTTTTTTTTTTTTTTTTTTTTTTTTTCTCTGTAGACCACATCTTTGTGTAGAGGAATAGCACACCAATAAGAAGGTTGGTTAGCTTGTGTGTTAGCATCATTATATGTTTTAGTTTTTTCATATGGTTGTTGTTTAGTTTGTTGTCATGGTTATTATTTTTCTTTTTACTTGTTTCAGTCTTTGTGTCTCTTTTCATTTGCTAGTTGGTATGCTTGTCTGTTTTCCCTCTTACTTCTCTCTCTCTCCACCCTCCTCTTCCCCCCCCACTACCTGCTCCATTCTCTTCCCTCTGTTAACCTCACTTTGCTTTCAGAGAGTAAATCTACAATCCCACTGCGTGGACAGATTCCAAGGCAGTGGGAAGTGGGTTTCAGATTATCCATACACCTGTTGGCGGATACCGGGATCTGCAGATAGATTTTGAATCACAGCTACCCTCTTAATAAAATCTCAGAACTGCAAAAAGGACTGCCCACAACCTAGAGTCAAACTCCAGAATTAAAAAAAGTAAGAGGATATACATAAGGAAGAATAAGAGATTGAACAAACAGAAGTAAAAGCAACCCCTCCACCCCTGAATAACAGAATTAAAGAAGATGGGGAAGTGGAGGGAAGTGAAAGTAGGGAGGAAAAATCTGCACAAATGAAGAAAAACCAAAAGAAGAATATAGGTCTGACACAGACCCCCGGGAGGTCAGACATTGAGAAAACAGACTTCGGAACATAAACAATGAAGAGCTCCCAGAATGACTGGTCACATGCAAGAAACCCAGATATCAAGACATTAATAGAGAGAATAAAAACAATTGAGGAGAGACAAGAGGAAAATAGGAAGGAGCCGATAACAGAAATAACAGCAGTAAAGAATACTATAATAGAAATAAATAACAAACTAACAATCATGGAAAGCAGAATTAACCAAGCAGAAGAAAGACTCTCAGAGCTTGAAAACCAAAATACAGAACTAACACAAACTGTCAAAAACATAGAAAAGAAACTTAAAAAGACAGAACAAAACTTCAAGAGACAAATGATTACTTCAAGAGACCGAACCTGAGAGTAATTGGCCTTCCTGAGGCAGAGAGAGAGACAGAGACCACACTGGAACAAACATTTCATGAAATTATTCAAGAAAACTTCCCTCATCTCATCAGTGATGCAAAAATTCAAACACAAGAGATTCAGAGAACCCCTGCAAGACAGCAAATGAGAAGACCTACTCCCAGACACATAATAATTCGCCTAAACAAAGAGGTATAAAAGAAAAAAACCTGAAGGCAGCAAGAGAAAAAGGTCAGACTACCTACCAGGGAAGACCAATTAGAATAACAGCAGATTTATCTGCAGAAATCCTTCAGCCTAGGAGAGCTTGGAGCCCTATCTTCAAAGTTCTAAAAGATATACAATTTCAACTGAGAATAACCTACCCAGCCAAGCTAAGCTTCATCAGTGAGGGAGAATTGAAATCTTTTCCAGATATCCAATCCCAAAGAACGTACGCTGCCAACGGACCACCTCTACAAGAAACACTAAAGAAAGTATTGAACACAGAAGAAAAGAAAAAAAGAACAACGTTCTTTACAAGAGTACAGGACAAAGATTAAAAACACACATGAACCAACCCCCAAACCAAAGAAAGGCAGCAAGCAAACAGGAACAACAACAACAACTCTGTAAGAACCTTATAATAGGGATCAACTCTCACATTTCAATAATTAGCCTGAATGTGAATGGACTAAATGTACCACTGAAAAGACATAGAATGGCAAAATGGATAAAATATCACCAGGCAATCTATTGGCTTCAAGAGACTCACCTCATTAGAAGGGACACTCACAGACTCAAAGAAAGAGGATGGGAAACAAATTTTCAGGTGAACGGAACACAAAAGAAAGGAGGAGTCATGATCTTAATCTCAGGCAAAATACTCTTTAAGCTATCAAAAATTTAAAAAGATACAGAAGGTCACTACATAATGATAAAAAGTTCAATCCATCAACAAGAAATATCCATCCTAAACATATATGCACCCAACATAGGAGCACCAACTTTCATAAAGCAGCTTCTAGGTAAACTCAAAAAAGATATTGACTCTAACTGTATCATAGCTGGGAACTTCAATACACCACTTACAACCCTAGGCAGATTATCAGGACAAAAAATCAGCAACGAGATCCAGAACCTCAATGTGACTCTTCACCAAATGAACTTAATTGATACCTACAGAAAACTCCACCCAAAGACCACAGAATATACAGTCTACTCATCACCACATGGAACATACTCTAAAATCGACCATCTACTTGGCCATAAATCAAGCATAAACAAATTTAAAAAGTTCAAAATTTTGCCACGCACCTTCTCGGACCACAGTGGAATAAAAATAAACTTCAACACCAACAAGGTTCCCCCAAAACCCATTACACTAAACAGTATGATGCTAGACGACTCCTGGGTCAATGATGAAATCAAAACAGAGATTAAAAGATACCTGGAAACAAAAGAAAATGAAGAAACATCTTACCAAAATCTCTGGTATGCCATGAAAGCTGTAGTAAGAGGGGAATTCATATCTCTACAAACACACATGAAGAAAATGGAAGGATCACAAAAACATCCTAATAAGTCAGGGAACTGGAAAAGCAGAACCACCATAACCCTAACTTCAGCAGAAGAATCCAGATCACCAAAATACAAGCCCAAATCTGGGACATAGAAGCAAAAAAGATAATACAAAAAAATCAATGAAACAAAAAGCTGGTTCTTTGAAAGGATAAAAAAGACTGATGTTTCCCTAGCTAGACAGACCAAGAAAAAGAGAGAAAAATCCAAATAAACACAATCAGAAACACAAAAGATGAAGTCACATCTGACCCTGAAGAAATGCAAAAGATTGTTGGAGAATATTATGTACACTTGTTTGAAAACAAACTTGAAAACCTTAAGGAAATGGAGAACTATCTGACATCATACAACTTGCCTAGGTTGAAACAAGAAGAAATAAAGACCCTAAATACACCAATAACAATCAAAGAAATTGACTATGTAATAAGAAAACTACCTACAAAAAAAAAAAAAGCCATGAATTCTATAAGACATTTAAGAAGGAGCTGATACCAATACTACTGAAAGTATTCCAGGCAATTTTGAAAGATGGAACTCTCCCCAACTCATTTTATGATGTTAACACCACAATGATATCCAAGCCAGGTAAAGACTCAACAAAGAAAGAACTACAGGCCAATATCTTTGGCGAACACAGATGCTAAAATTCTCAACAAGATCCTAGCAAACTGGATTCAACAATACCTCTCAAAAATCATCCATCAAGACCAAGTAGGCTTCACCCCTGGGACGCAAGACTGGTTCAACATTCATAAAACCATAAATGTAATGAAATACATCAGCAGATGTCAAAACAAAAACTGTATGATATTATTAGATGCAGAAGAAGCTTTTCATAAAATACAGCACCGCTTCTTGATAGAAACCCTCAAACATCTAAGCATACGTGCAGCATAACTCAAAATAGTAAAAGCCATCTATGAGTAACCCACAGCCAGCATACTCCTAAAGAGACAAAAATTGGAAACATTTCCCTTGAAAACTGAAACAAGACAAGGATTTCCACTCTCACCACTCTTGTTCAATATAGTATTGGAAGTCCTGGAAAGAGCAGTTAGAAAAGAGAAGGTGATCAGGGGTATCCAAATAGGAAAAGAGGAAGTCAAATTATCTGTCTTTGCAGATGACATGATTGTGTATCTTGAAAACCCAAGAGCATCTGTCAAAAACCTCCTTGCTCTGATAAAGGACTTTGGCAAAGTCTCAGGGTATAAAATAAATGTGCAAAAGACGCTCACATTTCTTTACACAAATAATAAACAAACAAAATATAAATAAAACCCAAAATAAAACCCCAATAAAAAATGCAATCCCATTCACAATAGCCACACACACACACAAAAGAAATACCTGGGCATCTTCCTAACCAGAGACATGAAAGACCTTTACAATGAAAACTACCAAATGCTGCTCAAAAAAATAAAAGATGACACAAACAAGTGGAAAAATACGCTCATGGATTGGAAGACTCAACATTGTGAAGATGTCCATCTTACCTAAGGCAATCTACAGATTTAATGCAATACCCATCAAATTATCAGCAACATTCTTCTCAGATCTAGAAAAAACAATACAGGAATTCATATGGAAACACAAATGACCAAGAATAGCCAGAACAATCCTCAGCAAAAAAAAAAAAGCAGGAGGTATCACACTACCAGACTTTAAACTTTACTATAAACCTGCAATAATCAAAACAGCTTGATATTGGTACAAGAACAGGCATATAGACCAATGCAATAGAATTGAGATTCCAGAAGCAAAGCCTCAATTTCTCAACCAAGTCATCTTCAATAAAGCCTCCAGCAACAACCACTGGGGAGAGGGCAATCTATTCAGTAAATGGTGCTGGGAAAACTGGCTGACCACATGCAGAAGATTCACACAAGACCCCTACCTATCCCCATACACAAAAATTAACTCTAAATGGATCAGAGACCTAAATGTAAATCCTCAAACCATAAGAACTTTAGAAAATGTGGGACACACCCTTATGGAAATTGGAACTGGCATCCAATTCCTGAGCAAAAACCGAAATGCACAGGCCATAAGATATAAGATAGACAAGTGGGATCTCATTAAACTGACAAGCTTCTGCAAAGTCAAAGAAACCATCAAGAGAGCAGGGAGACAACCCACAGACTGGAAAAAAGTATTTGCCAACTCCATGTCTGACAAAGGCCTAATATCTAGGATCTACAAGGAACTCAAATGTGCTGAAAAGAAAAAAAAACAAACAACCCCATTACAAGTTGGGCAAAAGATATCAACAGGCACTTTTCAAAAGAAGA